>CAUYPK010037326.1:0-25300 GCA_963574355.1 Loris lydekkerianus | reverse complement strand
CTGGATTAAGGAGGAGTCTCACTTTCTACATTTACATTTCTTTACAGTAACAACACAGGGTCTTTATAGTCAGAGGAGCAAAGGTTTAAATTAGCGCAGCGATTATTAAACCTTTGTCGGAGACATAACCTGCAAATATCTTCTCCCATTCTGAGGGCTGTCTGCTTGCTTTACTTACTGTGTTCTTGGCTGTGCAGAAGCTTTTTAGTTTGATCAGGTCCCAGTGGTGTATTTTTGAAGCTGCTTCAATTGCCCAGGGGATCCTCCTCATAAAATACTCGCCCAGACCGATTTTTTCAAGAGTTTTCCCTGCACTCTCCTCTAGTATTTTTATAGTTTCATGTCTTAAGTTTAAATCTTTTATCCAGTGAGAGTCTATCTTAGTTAATGGTGAAAGGTGTGGGTCCAGTTTCAGTCTTCTGCAGGTTGCCAGCAGTTCACACAGCACCATTTGTTAAATAGGGAATCTTTTCCCTACTGAGTGTTTTTAATTGGCTTGTCAAAGATCAAATAATGGTAAGTAGCTGGAAATCTTTTTCATATATGTAATATTTCAAGTCTATCAGCTGGTAAAAAGTAAAAAAGAAAATTATTTCTGTATACTGCACAGAACAGTCAGGTCTGGTGTGACTAGAATGGTCAAAAAGCCAGTTTTAGATTTAGGGTAGTAAAAGTATCCAATGTAGAAAAGGAACCAATTAAAGCCAAATTATTTAGCATTACAGGTTGCAATGAAAAACACACAAGACCAGAATCAAGTTCAAGATGAACGAGGATTAATAAAACCCAGAAATAATGACAGAATGAGACAAACCTACAAAAATATTGTTTATCTCACATGATTGAATAATGTTTCTGGTCCTCTTTCTTGAGCACCATAGGAAAGAATGCATTTGTCATGTTAGTGAGCGCATCTCATAGACCTCATGCTATTTTAATATGCTCTAGCAAATACTACATATTTGGCACAACAGCTATAATTAGCACTGTTTCTTGGTTGAATTTATAGTAGTCAGATTTAATCTTTGAGGATTCATTTGGTTTTCTTAAAGTCCAAACTCACCTATTAAATGGGGAGCTGATGGGAATCACTAGGTCCACCTCCCTTCCTGTATTAGGTCTTTGAGAGAAGCTGTAACCTCTGGCATTCCCAGAGATGTGATATGTTCTTGATTTACTGTCCTGTCCAGGGTGGAGAGAAGGGTCAGAACAATTTCAGAGACCTTCTCTTGATCTTTTTTACTGTGATAGCTCTTACCACACTGGCCAAGAAACCAGCTACCAAGTGTGCATCTAAATTACCTACTTAGGGAACATGAACCTCATCATCAGGTGGGTCCTTGGAACCTAGTGAGCCACTGTGAACCATACCTGACTCTATTTTTTAGATGTTTTGTATATTTTTTCAATGTAACAGGTGGCCATGGTGACATTTTATGTACCAAGGGGTTAATGTCCCTATCTCAGATTTAGAGCTAAATTTCTTCACTTCTTCCCCATTGGGACTCTGGCCTTAGTATCAATTACAAAAATACTCACTGGGGTTGAAATTGTTATAGCAGAACTCCAAATTATATATAAATACATGTATGGTATTTGCATATTTATAAATATATAAATACCAGGCAAAATCCTCAGCTCTTTCTGCCCTCTAATTGCAAAAGAGGAGATTTACTTTATATGTTTCCAAGGGACACTTGGATCAGATAATTCATCTTAAACTAGTGATTGATCTTCCTCAGCTTTTTACTGTTTTCTTTTAATGCATTTGTACCTCGCAGTGTCATCTGTGGGATGGTATTTATAATCACTCGTCCCACAGCATCTCGGATATTGTACTTTCCAGTGCTTTCTCTACCACCAGTACCCAGTGCCTGTTCGACATGGTTAAACCTTTATCAGTAGCACTGATACAGCGTATCAGGGCTGATCAACATTCCAGTGATGGATTCTTACTGCTGGCTGGCAGGCAGCTCTAAACCTCATTTTTTCTACTTTAACAAAATCTTTTGAAAAAAAAAGAAGGGGGGGAGTAGGCATTAAGGCAGACTTTTTGACTGTCAGCAACTGAATGGGTTTTGATGTTTAGGTATGTGGAAGGGCACATATCGGTTACTTCCTAAAATTTATTTTAGATGGCTGAAAATTTATATTGTCCTTGCCAACCCTGTCCTCTGTGTAAATTCTGAGTTAGTTCTAGTTATAAAACATGTTGTTTCTCTTTTCCTAATTTTAGAAACTTGACTTTTTGTGTATTTACTTAATGGACTTCTTTCAAATAAAAACATTACTACTTCCAAAGATTTGTACCTAGGAAAGTTTTGTGGTGTTACATAAATAGTAAGGTTTATGTTTTGTTTTGTTTTTTTCTTCATATATTTAGCCTTTTGGTCATTATAAGCTTTTTTTATTGTGTTGTAACAAGAGAACCAAACTAATAAGAGCAATTATTATAATAACATCTTCACTCTTTTATTTAACCCTGACACTTTTGTTGTATGAAAATAATGAACATAAGTTGAAAAACATAGAGTCTAAGGATGCAATTAATTTTCATGAGATAGTTTACAGTTTTGAGTAATGATTGTTAGAGACAAACTTCAGCTGTTTACTCCCTGATATAGATGTAAATTGTACAAAAACATTGGTGCAGTATACACATACAACAAAATTTGTTTTGCTTTTCTTGATAAGAATTTATACCTTAAAGCTAAAAGCTTTTCTATTTGAGTTTTAACTAAGAAAAGAGAAAAAATACACATTTATTTGTAAGATCATCATCTTATTGCTTCTAGGTAGTTTTAAGATCTTAAACTCATTTTGTTTTTTCTAATTAATTTTATAATTTTTCAAGTTACAATCATAAATAAATTCAAATTTCTTGGTATAATTATAGTATTATTGAGTAATATAACATACATTAACACACATGCAAACATACATTAACATAATACAATCATAAACAAGTTCAAATTTCTTAGAGACATCTTGGCATATAGTGTTATATAGTAACATAATTATTGTATAATATATACAGTTAATATACAGTATATATTAACACATTTACACACATATATTACCATATATTAACACATATACGCACATAACGCATTCCTACATTTATACTTATTTATTCCAGCATTTAATATACATTTTTGTGCTATAATACAATGTTTCATTAAAATATATTTTTGAGGATGGTGCCTGTGGCTCAAAAGAGTAGGGCGCTGGCTCCATATGCCAGAGGTGGTAGGTTCAAACCCAGCCCCAGCCAAAAAAAAAAAAAGTATATATATATTATATATAATATATATATTTGATATGATATAATTTAACATCATAAATTGAAGGTCCTCAGTAATTATTAAAAGAACCTTCTAGTTTATTACTAGAAGTTTTTTTTGAAATTCAAACATTTGAAGTTATGTGGAAAAATTCATTTGATAAAAATGTGTATTCAGCAAGCTGGACTCAGTGGAGGAAAAATTATAAAATAGCTTTATTGTTTTTTCACACCAAAGTGTTCAAGCAAGTAGCGCAATATTATTCTTCCATGCTCCCTGGATTAAATCTCAATCAGATCCTAGGTATTAGGTATTTTGTATGTCTTAAAAATTCTAGTCTTGTCTTTATATTGAATTCTTGAGCTGGCAAGCTCATCAGCGAGGCGTGTGCCTTAATGTGTCATTAAATCCTGTGGGGAGAGAGGTTCAGTCAGTTCATCCCCCTTTTCCTACTCTACATACTTTTCACAGCTTACTAGATTCTTTTTTGGGCTTTTCTTGGCTGAGATTAGGAAGGAAGGGAGAGTGGGAATTAAAGGTAAAATACTAAAGGACCTTTTGTGATTGGATGCCCAAATGTAGGCTCTTTTTCTTGGTCCTTTGTTTCTCCTGCAATTGCCTGGAGTGTTACCTCCTATAAGGGGCCACTTAATACCACATCGTTGGTCCAGGGTTTGGGCAGTGGAGACCACAGTGCTTCTTTCTGGAACTAACCTTTCCAGAAGGTTCTCTAGAGTTACTTCCTTTTCAGAGCATTAATGGTGGCTACTTTTTGTGGTCCACTCAATTAATGGGGGAAATTACCTCCATTAAAACTCTGTTTTCTCATTTGAGCCCAGGGTTCAGTGGGAGTGAAGGAAGGGAAAAACCTCAGGACACTGACAACCATCACAAAGACATTCTCTTTTAATCTTTGCTGCCTTCTTCCTGATCTCAGTTTTCAAGAGGATCTTGAAGTCAAGGTTTAAGAAGTTTATACTTACTTGAGATTATGGACTTTGTATTACACCTACAATGGTGTTTAACACAATAATTAATACATGGAACTTTTCAATAAAACAATAAAAGTATCTAGCAGTATGTCTCTTACAAGAAGAAGGAAGAAGAATAATAATGTCATCATGAATGTGGTTTAGAAGTGAGACCACAATGGCATGAAATACATAGTCAACTGTTTTTTCCGTTGGAAAAAAAATGATATTTTTTTCATAAGGAAGTTGGTTAGTAATTTCATTTGCAGATCCAGGGTCAAACCCAGCTGATTATTTTAAATGAAGACATATTCCAACTCATTTTAAGTTTAGGGTCAAGAAAAATATTGGAATATCTTAGAAGAGTAAGGCAAACTTATTTTTAATAAGGACAAGGAATATATGTTTGAGATATCTAGTTCCTCTCCTCCAGATTTCTGATAATGGATGTTGCCTGACCTTCTGTATATGCTATTTCTTAAGCTCAGTTTCCCTCATTCTTATATTGCCTCTCCATATCCAGCATTCTTTATAGATTTATTCCCTGTCTGGTCTTCCATTGATTCCCTCCACCTCTTATCTCATTTATTCACAGACTTTTAAATGGTTCTCGGGTGCTTTTAAATGTTGGTCTCCCCTAATTCCTATCCCAACCCCAATGTAAAAGTTGCTTCCTTAAAGTTAAGGAGCTTATTTTTTTCTGATGCCTAGTAGAGAGTATACTAGGAACTTTTAAAATGTTCAGTAAGCATAAATTAAATTAAATGTAGTTTAATTTAATTAGACAGAGCCTTCAAAATATCAAAGATGAACCATGAAATGAGTTTTGATTCAACTAAATTGCAAATGATAGAGGATTGAATTAATATTGATTCAAAGCTCTAGTTTTATATATTACACTTATTTTGTCTAAATTGACATGTTTAAAATATATGCAATTATATTGTGCTTAAAATAAAAGGTAAATATTAGAACATTTAAAAGCTCAAAACTAAAATGTCAGGAAAACGTTTTTGCTGTAATAATGGAATCGAAACATAATATCTAATTGTCTCTTCTCATTTAAAAATTTAATATGGATAGCCTGTGATATATTTATAACACTAAGATTTTCTTTTTTATCATTACTTCACATAGCAGCCTATTGCTTTCGCAGAGTTAAAATGTGTGGTGCAATTTAAAATAAACTCTAGGTCATAGAAAATTTACTACTATTTGCAAATCAATTTGAGAAAGTAAAAATTATACTATGTATAAGATGTTTTTATAGTTATTCTTTTATAAAATCAATAAAGGTGAAAAGTTTATTGGTATACATTAAGTCTGCTTACCAATGCCTCTTAAATAACATTGTAAAAATTAAAAAAAATTTCTTATATAAACATTAATTCAAATATATCTCATTTCAAAAGCATGCACTTAACAAGAATTAAAGCTTTTAATCATTTTCTTATCTTTCTCGATTTTTACTTTTTTAAAGCCTAGTTTTTGGTTTTGAAGAAGACACTAAAATATATTCAAAGTTGCTGTTTCTCTTATTATTCTAAGTAGTGTATTACAAACCTTAACTAATTTCAACTTTATATAGGATTAAAAAGTGTTAAGTTTGAAGGTAGGAAAATAAATGTAGTTTCTGGTTTATGGGTGATTTGCACGACCCTGTGTTTCTGTATGTGCTCATGTAAGTCTCAAGATTGTGTCTATTTGTTCATTTTGTTTACTTATTTTCTATTACATATATTGCAAATATTAATATTATCTTCCAGTATAACATATCATGCATCTTTTATTTTATGGTTCTTTTATCATAGATAAAAGATAGTATAGATATGTCAATTTTTATGTAGCCATATGTGTTTATTTCTACATTTGAGGTGTTTGAGTTTCTTCACCACCACTATTTTATAAAAATATGTATTTAAAAATTATTCTATACTATTATTTTTTTCTTTACATTTAGAGATTTTGCAAATCTGAAATATATTTTTCATGTTTTTCTGTAACTATTGTTTTTCAATTGTGTATCCTATTGATCCAATGCCACCACTAAATTTCTTTTTCTTTTTTTTGCACTAAATTTCTTAATAATTTTAATTTCAATTTTGAGTTTTTGTTTGAATTGGAAAATTTTTTTTTTAAGATAAATGTTTAAATGGTGGTTGTATCTTTAAATTCTTCTCTGTCATTACACATTTTGTTGTGTGCTTCATGTGTCAAATTCTGAAAATTGTCAATTAAATCATTCCAAATGAGATTGTGATTCAATGAAACCATATTTATTATTTTAAAAGTTTTTGCCATAAGTTAGACAGTCCTAAAATCATCATTTTTGAAAATTTCTTTTCTCCTAAGGACTTTTAGAAGATTTATTATTTATATTTACCTTGATAAATGTTTGCTTTCACATTAAGAGCAATAGTCATGATAAGAAAACTAATAATTACTGACTGCCTACCATATGCCAAGTTCATTTAAAGTTCAGTAGAATCTTAGACTGATATCTTTTATATCCATCAGAGTGCTTTACTTTAGTGCTTAGTTATTTTAATGAAATTTTCCAGAACCACACTGCCTTAAGACCACAGTTCCTTTAGTTTTATGTTTTGTTGTTTTGGAATTGCCTTACGATACTTTACTATTTTAATTTTAAATTTTTCTAACAATTACAAAATGATGAAAAGATGAGGCAAGCCTGCTCTGTAATTTTTGCTCTGAAAAGCCTGTTTTGTAATTTTTCCATTGCTTCTGGAATAAACCTATTTTACTTTATTATTTCCCAAATCATAATTTCTATTGTCTCTTTCTGTAATTTCCACTGGGGTAAGAGGCTTTTGAGTTCACAGAACCCCAAGATGGATGATGCCAAAAACTGTCAGCATTCTTGACATCACGTAATGAGTATAATCTGTAACTCTTTAAATGTAGAACTTTTTTTTTTTTAATTCTTAAAATTGAAAACCATTTCATGAAAACTGATTAAAGGTTAGAGAACTTGGTCCTAACTTCTTATGAGTTAAGAGAGTTTTATATTTATACAATCAAAATGCCTACCGATGATGGCTTAAACAACAGGGTAGTTATTATCTTGGAAAAATGTAGAGAGAGATGACTTAAGGTTTGGTTAATTCTGGGCCACAGCAATGTCAGCTGAGCACAGGCTGCTAGGGCTAATAGTAGTGAGGATGTGGTTAAGGGCTGAGAGTGGGAACTGCATTGTAGCTAGCAAGCAAATTACACTTAGGAACTGTTCCCTAGCTGGAACATGCATAGCAAAAACTTCCTGTGACCTGTAACTGACCTAGAGCTCATATCCATCTAGTTGATCCTGTGATGTGATCTATTATATAACCCTGACCTGCCAATCACCCCAAAGCAGGAGCAATAGTCTGCAGGAGGAACCAGGAATAGGGGGAGATGTGACAAACTAGTTAGCTTATGGCGTGTACTCAGACTTCCAGCAGTCTTCTCTACTTAAGAAGAGAGACACATCTCACTCATTGAGACCTATTCTCTTTATAGTTTGTTTGGTTTTGGTCTGCAGTAACATATGCGATTTTGATTGCTTTGTGTTTGTAATCACTCCATCCTTGGGTAGGCACCAGTGCTTATTCTTGGCACTAGGAGCCAAGACCAGGGAACATCCACTCCTAGACAGACCTAGAAAGGTCTCCCCGTCTTTCCATCCTGTCATCCTTTGAGTCCTCGAGTTTTCCCCTCAGATTTGTCCTTCAGTTATTGGTAGTCTTTCAGGCATGGAGTGAGGGGTGTTTTGTATCATGTGCTTTTTTTAATAGTGAAGAAAATATTTCCACAAAATCTATAGAAGTTACAGACTCCCACTTCTGTCTCATTGACCACACTGGGTTATATATCCTCCTTTCAATACAAAATTGACAGAAGTGAATGTGATCACCATTATTAGTTTAGAGCAATCAAGATTAAGTCCCAAGGGCTAGGTTCATGATCTCCAGGCACTTTTCAACCTGATGCCTGAACCCAATCAGGCCTCTGTTAATCAGCAATGTGGGAATAAAAAAGGGCTACTGAGTCGATGAATACATTTCTTACATGAAATTCTTGGGAGTTTGACACTATGCCAGGCAATCATTCTGCAGATAAGCAAGGCTCACTATAAAAACATGCCCCTGAAGACTATTAATAAAATTTCAGTTCCCTAGTTCTTGTGATATTGTCATTGTAATATTTTGAGTGTTGAATATGACTGGTGCTTTAGTAATATGATAATCTTTCTTAAAAAATTGAGTGACTTCTTCTACCTAGGTGCTATTCAGCTTTCTTTTCAAACACTATGTTACTATTCAGAGTCACATGATCATAAGTAGATTCCATGGCACTATTTTTCTAATTTTGTTCTTTAGTCATTTTAGAGTCATCAGCAATTAGAAGTTGGGGAGTAGAATGCGGTAGATCACTTCACCTTGGCCAAAATGGTCAACTCTCAAGTACCCATCTCTTACACAAAGAGGAACTTTTATGTATTTATCTTTTTAAATTTGTATATCATACTTCTGAGCAAGCTTTATTTGAATAAAGTATTTTTTTGAGGAGATGGTATTAGGTAGATTTAAAAACCATTGGTGTGGAATCCATCTTGATTACTGTATCTGATAGGCAGACTCATGTATTCCTATTAAAATTGATAATAACTTGAGTGTTTTGCATGGAACAACAAATACACAAAGATTTATTTTAAATTAAACTTTGGTGGTCCTTCTTATATGCATTTCTATTTTTCCATGCTGTTATAACAAGAATTTTATTCATTGTTTTGAAAAATATAATTTAATTATAGTTTAAGATATGCTAAATCTTAAGTAAGAAAAAAGAAAAACGTTTGTATTTTTAGGTTTACTTAAATGAGAAACAAAGTGTACTTTCCTTTTATATTCAACTTCATGAAATTTGTTGACTAACATCAAACAGTGATAATTCACTTTTAATGTTTTATTATGAAAGTTTTAACATTACTCAAAATCAATTATGTTTTTATTTCTGTGCTAATTTTTATATGAAGAAAGAGTTTCATATCTAGATTCTGTAAACACCTATATAATCAGAGGAGCAATTTTTCACTAGTATTTTAATGTAGTTAGTTCAACAAACAGTAATAAGCACTCACTTTGTGCCATGTACTGACTGCTGAGTACCAGGGAAGAAAAAATCAACAGGATATTGTTCCCATTTTCAAATTTAAAGCATAGCATGCATTATTATAATGCTCTGATAGTGCGAAAAATCTGATATTCAGAAGATTTTTTTTTTCTTGCTGGTAAAGAGTTTACAGTCTTCTTTAGGAGCTCAGAATATAGACACATACACAATAAATGGCAAATGACATAGTCTTTATTGAAATTCTAGATAACTGGGACAAAAAGTGCTATAAAATATCATAGGCTGGATGACCTGAGTGGCCAAATAATGCCAAATGAGAGTGGGAACCTGCAAGGAGCTTTAAAGGAAAAGTAGGATTTGAATATACAGAAAGGAGGGAAGGAACATAAATTTACTATGAAGAACTGTGATTTAAGCAATTATTTAGAAATGAAAATGAGTTGTTGTGTATCTGTACATAGGATATTTATGAAATGCAGTGGGAAATGAATAAAAAGTAGGTGTAGAAAAAGAACAAGAAAAGTGGAAGAAGGTAGAAAGTTTAATCTAGGCCAGAATTTTAAAGGCAGTTTAAGCAATAAGGGGAACAGCCAAGGCAATGGGAAGTTGGAATACTTCTGTCCTGCCTCCCACCCCACCCTGACTCAACAGGACCACTCTCCACCCTCCTCTATCTTGCTCTTTAGCCCATGGCTGGCCTGTAGGATTACATCCAAGGGCCTTGATTGCCTCTGGGGTACAGCTGGAGTCAGCCCGTGAAGGGGACAAGAGAGGGGGATGAGAGGGAGGGGGGAAGCCGGGGTGCTTCTTCCCTGGCTCCTGCTCTGCAGTGTCACTGGGTACAGCTCCGATCAGTGGCTCTCCCAACACAGCTTTCTCAGTTTGCAGGTTCCAGAAAATACTTTGCTTCTTTCTTTTTAGGGCCATAGGACATGCCTGTGCCTTGTCCTTCTTAGTCCCAGGAAATTCCATGTGGTTTCCTTCCACACTTCATAAGTAGTCCCTTTGTTACGTTCTTCTCATCACATAAGTGCCATGTGGTATCGCCGCCCTGGTCTGACCTTGATTGTTACAAAAATAATTAATGACGGGATTATTTTAAGACGATTAATATTGTGACCAACATACAGAAACATATTCATAAACTAAAATTAGGGAGAAAACTACTGAACGGAAATGAGCATATAAGCTCTAAATTGAGGTAAAGATGGTTCAACTGCCCTTGGGGGAGTAGTGATAGGAAGAGGTGAACATCAACGACAATGGCCAAATATTAAGCATGATTGAATAGTCATGGTGAATCCAGCGACGGAAATTGGATGGGGATGGAGATTTCATTAGGTAGGATCATCAACAGCTAGAAGCTTGAGTTTGCATCTCTAATGAAACTGTGGTATCATACAAGGTCAGACAGTTAAGTTCACAAACTCGTCCTAGGAAAAGTGCCACGTACCTCAGTGCTGAATATCACTACAGTCACCTATGAAGTACTCCCCTATGGAAGCTATGATGCCAGTGCTTAGTCCATCCTTCAAAACAATTTTGGAACTATTTTTCTGGAATGGCCATCAAAGCTGTCCTTGTATGAGGTCTGATAATAAAGTTCCTAACTCACCCTAGAAACAGTGCTTTGAAGGTAATGGGGGTGGGGTGGGGGGGTTGCCTGGCTTCCCAAGGGAAGTACTTCCAAGGTGACTGAAGTGATGTTCAACAATGAAGTATGTGGCACTTTTCCTAGGATGAGTTTGCAAACTTACTTGTCCAACCTCATACACTAAGGAGAGAAGGATAAATAAGAAGAGAAAAACAGAATTTCAGATTACAGATTTTAGATTACATGGTATAGTCATGATGATATGTCCAGCAGGTACTTTAAGATGTGACTGGCATTGTAGAAATCTATCAGAGATGGGGAGCAGTTTAGGAATATTCGAAATAGTGGTGGCAGTCAGCATTGATGAGTTACCACACAGCAGAGCTATCTAAAGCAAAGAAAAAAGACTTGAAGACTAATCCTGGGAGAAGTTTCCCACAGAGCAAACCTAAGAAGAGAAAGGAGGCAGTAAAAGAACCAGAGAAGAGATTCATTGCAAAGAGATAATTGGAAAAGAACCCACAGGCTACAATTACAGAGCTTATTTCAGATCTGTCCAGATTATCATATGATTCAATCAAACTAATTTGTTACAATTAATAGTCAATAATATGTGTTAAAACTTTTTTTAATGGAAATTGTTACACTATTAAAAGGAAAAATAATCTTGCTATTCCAACTATTTCAATATCTCAATAGTATCACTCTGTCTACCATCTCTCATTTTTGGTTCCAATGTAGTTGGATTCACATCATTGAATACTTTTCTCAGTATCGATAAGCATGTAGAGGGTTGATGTTAACGAATTTCACTTTAATAAAGATACAATTAATTTTAAATCTTGTGTTTTGTTTTGTTTTTTTGCAAGTTCTTATGGGAAAAGGTAAATAGATTTCTAAGCATCATCTGTTCAAGTAATAGATGAAGGGCAGTAGTCCTCATATCCTTACCTGGGCATTGACCTTTTAAAAATAGTTCCTACCACTTCCTTTAGAGTTAAATCAGTTTCTTGCTTCTCCTTTGCTCTGAGGCATTGTAATAGAAAAGGGTTTGGGAGGTGTGAAGAATTTCATTGAACTGCTTAGCATGATAAATTTTGAAAACAATAAAAAAAAAATAGCTTTTTTTTCTGGATATGCTTTAATAATCAGTTTTTTTTTTTTTTTTTAAATCTCTGTTATATTGTCTTTTGCATTCAGTATGCCATGAATTCCAAGTAAGGGGTATGATTATATATTATAATGATGTAATGATATTCTAGAGGACAAATTTCTCTATATAGATTAATACTACTTTCAATTTCCTCATCTAACCAAGGAATGATAGTCACAAACAATATATTTTTTAAAGTCTTCTACAGAAGAGAAGAAAATATGTTAAAGTGGAAAGAATTAGTGTTAAAAACAAAACAAAACAAAAAAAACCCTTCAATCAAATCCTATCTTGTTATGGCTGAGCTACCAGATTCTGGGAGGAAGTCACTTAAGCCCCTTGGAACTGCAATTAGATTATGTTATCTACTTCATGGGTTTACAAAATGTAAATAGAAACAATTTGTGAAGTTGTTCCAAAGAGCCAAGGACAATCTGGGAAGAGAATGGCATAGGCCGCAGAAACCAAGAGGAGAAAGTACCGGTAATTTTTTTTTTTTTTCAAGAAGATAGAACTAAGACATAAAAGGAGAAGAAATTATTGCAGTTATTTGGGGTCTGGGATCAGAAAAATAAAGATAAATCCTTTCGAAATAATTTGTACCTGTCATTTAATACGTAGCTTTGAAATATCTGTAAGTGCAATCTATTTAAAAAATAATGAATGCTAAACTAAATACCTGTTATGATTTTTCAATAGCTATCTTCTGCTCAATCTTACAAAGTTGACTCTGAGCATCTATAGGTAGCAAAGAAAAAATAATTGAGTTTTCTGTAGCGAATAATTGAGGCTCTATAGCCAGACTGCCTAACTTCCAACATTGACTTTGCCACTTACTGCCTATGTGGCATTGAGAAAGTTACTTAGCCTTGTGTGTCTTGTGTGTCTTATTTTTGTTGTTTTAAAAATGGTTGAAGTAACAAATATATTTCATAGGGTTGTGGAGAGGATTCATGGAATTAATATTTGTAGAGTCCTGAGCATGGTGCCTAATACATAGGAAGCATTTTTATTAAATAAAATAAGATAAAATATACTGAGGTTGTAAGATTAATGTATATATAAAGTGCCTCTTCTAATGTGATCAATAACTAAGCAAGATTTAAAAAAAAACTATATTCACATTGAAATGAAAAAATAAATAATTTTTACCATATAATTTTACAGAATATGTTTAAGTTCTGAATCCAGATATCCTGAATGGCTCTCTCACTGACTGGTATGGGATCTTGGACAGTTAAAGAACTTGACCTAGTCCCAGATTTCTGTGAAGACTGGTGCAGGTAAAGTGTCTAGTCCCTGAAGGGGTTCCACATTTGCCAGTAGTTTGTTTCTCCAACAAATCCATCCTTTCCTGTCCTCTTTGGCCATGAGTTTTGAATACCAACTTTTTCCCTCATCACTGCTAAAGATTAGGATGGGGGAATTTTTTTTTTTTCTTTTTTAATTTGGTTCTATACAGCAGTTCTTTTCTTCCACTAGCACCATATATCTTTAGTTTTCCTCTGAGATTCTTGAGAGTTTCTGAAAACACACAGTAATAAGTGCTTTGAAGGTGGCTTAATGTTTTATGAGATATCCTCCCATCACATTACCTTGCTTTCTTCCAGTTATTTGGTTTTTTTCTGCTTGTTCAGGCAACAAAAAATCTCAATGTCTTATTTAAAAGCTCTTGGAAATTTAAATTCACTCTGAAATTTACACCCCAAATATCCCCTCCATGTAATAGTGCATTCCGACCATACCATTTCTTACTTTGGAAGCATTTGAAATTAAACCACCAATTATTTAAAATGTGTACAGATGTACTATAATACATATCAGCCTAGCTTTCTATGAAGCTAAATTATGCACCATCTTTTCTTCCGTTGGGCCTATATTTGACCATGAAAATCATTCCTTGGGTGAATTAATTCTTCATAGGCTAGTTACTGCTACAGGTGTAGAGACGTCAGTTAGCTTACCACAAGCCTGTATCATGTGCTTCTTTCTGACCCGATGACCCCAAACTCCAAGTATGTGTAGCCATAGTTCAAGAACTATGATTTGTCTCTAATCAGTTTCTTATTAAAACACAGTATAAATAATGGCTAGCCTCATTTTTATTAAATTATTAGAATATAAATAATTAGAAGCAGAACATGAAAACAGATTGAATTTAAGAAAGACTTCTTCCCTTTAATAGCATTACTTTTTAATTACAAATTTAATTTTTTAATTGTTTTCTGATGTGATAGTTAATTTTACGTGTCAACTTGACTGAACTAAGAGATGTCAAAATAGGTGGAAAAATATTATTTCTAGGTGTTGCCAGAAGAGATTAGCATTTGGATCAATAAACTGAATAAAGATCCTCCTCAGATGTGGGTGAGCAACATCTGATATACTGAGAATGTGAATAAAATAGAAAGGCAAAGAAAAGGTAAATTTGCTTTCTCTTTGAGGTAAGACATTCATCTCTACCCTTGGATATTGATGCTGTTGGTTGTGTTTCTCTGGAGAACCCTGACTGATATCTCTGTTTTTAAGTATCCTGGCCAAAGGCTAGGGTACAGACTCTTAGCCTGATTCTACACTTGAGATAGATTATTATGAAAATTTACCACTTTTTCATCCAAAATCTTTAATTGCTTTAAAAGGTCCTTATACAGAAGATGCCCCATCCCAAATACACATATTTTAAGAAAGGAGAAAACTATATTAAAAATTATAATACTTAGGTCACATTTGACTTCTACAATTACAGGGCATACAAGATACATATTTTACATAATCTACCAGATACAATATGTTATTGGTGTTGTACAGTAGGTATTACTATTTTGATACAGTTTTTTTCCTTTCTTAAAATGTTTACACATTTTTTGGCACCTCCTATATGTTCTGACAAGTGATTATATACTAGTGTTGTCTTTATGATCAGTCTCACAGACAATTTTGAACACCTAGTATGTGTTTGGTTCTGTGATAAATACATAAAAAAATTGTCTCTGTCTTGGAGATAGTGATGATGAGGTGAAGATAGCTGGAAATGCAGCAGACAGCTTCTGATTAATGCTACGAATACAGTGACTAAAGTATAGCTCATTTTGGAAGTAAAAACTTGGAGCAGCAGGCTCAGCTTTGAAAGTGAGGAAGAGACTTCCTGGGATTTAGTGGACTCATTTTGTAAGTGTTCCTTGGATGCTATCACCTGAAAAGAATGATCAAAATCATGACGATTTATAGTGGTTTCAACCGTGATAGTCTTCTTCCCCATTGAAAGTAAATATTTATATTTACTTTCATAGCTTTGTCAATGGTGATAACCATAATCTGTTTCTCTTGATAACCTTGTTATTTGTACAAAAACTGTGCATGTCGTGTGTGTAATAATTTCGGCTACTAAAATATTTTCTCCATTTTTGTAGCTTTTTTTTTTTTTTTTAGATGATCTTTTAGGAGAATGCTTTGGCCTATTTTCAGAAATCTATATACATATTTACAACTGGACAAGAATATATTGCCTATTGACTAGATTACTCAAAACCAGTAAGAAAATATTTATTGAAGGTTTTCTCTGTAGCGCACATTGTTATCTCTGCTAGATAGTAATGCTTCATTAGAGGAGTCACTTAGACTTTACTTAATGAACACACAAATAAATACACACAAAATTATCTTCCAGTAAACTGAGATAAATGTTTCCCCAAAGTGTTTGCATTATATTCATATTCAGGTACATCTCACCTAGTAAGAATGGGTCTGTTAAAATTCTTCTATTATTAGCAGACCAATAGAAAAACTTTTGTAGCAGGACTATGAAATTTATTTTAACTAATATATAAGTGAGACAAATGTAAAAATGAGATTTTAAAGACAAAGAAAAATAGATATAAAATAATAACAGGCAACAGAGGGGCTACTATGGGGGACATTAATCAAAAAATCAATACTGTAATTTTTAAGGTATTTTAAATTATACAAATATCAAGTCTTAGTAATATTCTTTTATACCATCTATGATATAAAATGCCACTGTTATTTTAAGTTAAGTGGTCAGGAGGATATCTTATACAAAATAATGGCATGATTATTTTATGCTTTTTAAAATTAAAAAGTAAATAATTGAAAGAATTTGGGGACTTGAAATGAATGATACTCTAGATTTTGAGGCTGGCAAATTCCAACCTTTGAGTGAAATCTGCACACTAGTCTATTTTTGTGGCAAATAAAATTTTATTAGTACACAGCCACAGTTATTTATTTTATATTATTTATGCTTTCTTTCTACTGAAACAGCAGTGGAGTTGAGCAATTTTGAGAGAGACTGCACAGCCTGAGAAACTGAAATTTTTTGCTGTCTGGTTTTAACAGAGAAACTTTGCTAGTCCCCTCTCTAAATGGAAACAACTTAAGATCTGTGAAAAACAGAGGAAAACATACTTGTAAATAATACATTGCTGATTTGGCAGCAAAATAAATAATTCACAGAAACATAGGTATTAATAATAATCAGTTTGAAAATATAAGTAATAAAACAATATTTAAATAGGTATAAAAATACTGAGTATTTGAAAAATAGAATAAAATGTGTGCCAATACTTTTGGACAACATTAAACATTTTCCTGGAAAGATATTAGAGAAGGCTTATATATAGATATTACAAGGGCAGGAATATACAATATTGTAAAGGTAAGTATCCCAAATGATCTGTAGTTTTCATGCAATTCCGATGAAAGAAACTAAATAGATTTCTTGTGGATTTTGAAAAGATGATTTAAACAATTATGCCAAAGAACAAAAGGCTAAGACTAGAGCAGATAATCACAAAAAAGATATTTGAGAAGAGGAGGACATTTGTCTAGCCAAATGTCAAAACAAAAAATAAAAGGATAATAATTAATATAGCAGTGAGGAAGTGGTAAAAAATGATTCACTAATTTGGGTGATGACAGTAGTTATCTACATAGAAAGAAAAGATAGAACTGTGTGTCTACTTTATAACATATATAAAACTTAATTTGGGATCAGAGGATCAATTGTAAATGGAAAGATTTCTTTCCTTTCTTTCCTTTCTTTCTCTCTCTTTTTTAAGACAGAGTCTCCCTCGCTAGAGTACTGTGGCATCCATCATCTCAGTTCATAACAACCTCAAACTCCTAGACTAAAGCAATCCTCCTGCCTTAGCCTCCTGAGTAGCTGGGACTACTGTCACTTCCCATGATGCCTGGCTAGTTTTTCTATTTTTAGTAGAGATAGGGTTTTATTCTTACTCAGGCTGGTCTGAAGCTCCTGAGCTCAAGTAATCCACATGCCTTGACCTCACAGAGTGCTAGGATTGCAGGCATGAGCCACTGTGCCCAACCAGAAAGATTTCAAATATTTAAGGATCATGTAGTGGAATTTCGTTATGATACTACAACAGCAAAAACTTTTAAAACAAGAGACTTGTAGAAGTAAACTATAAGGATATTTGTTTAAAATCGAGAATAATTTATTCCTCCATAGACACCCTAAGTAAATGAAAAGACAAGACACATATTAGGTGAAGGTATTTGCAAAATACATAAATGGCAAAGAATTAGTAAGCAGATTATATAATAATGCACAAATTAAAAATAATGCAAAATACAAATATATACAAATTAGTCTTATAGAACAGAAACTATAATTTATAAAATTGGCAATTGAAAGGATATTCAGTCAGTTAAACAAACAAGAAAATTTACCATGAATAATTTGTACATTTAAAAATTAAATTAAACTCTAATGCACAGTGAATTTAAAAAATTAAATTTAAAAAATATTTTAAAATTGGACAATGTGTAATGTTGGAGAATTTAGGTAGAAATATACATTGAATGTGTTTATACTGCTGATAGGATAATAAGTTAGAACTTACATTGTGGAAAATAGTTTGGTATTAAATGTTCAAATACTAACATAACTTATGGTATAGAAATAGTGTCCTTAGGTATGTATTTTAGAGGAATTATTTATTTCAAATGAGGAGGCATGTAAATAATGCTATTTCATCACTGTTTTATAAATACTGATTATAACACAAATACTCATCAGCAGAAAACTGGATAAATAGAGTACCATGCAGTGAAAAAAAAAAGATGAATGGACTACATTAACATGGTTGCTTTTCAAAAAATTAATGTTTAGCAAAAATGCAGATTAATGCTATTCTAATAATATTACTTTGTATATAATGCAGGAATAGGTAAAACTACACTATATCTTTTAGGGTTACATAAAATTGCACCAAAATAAAGTTAAATAAGTAATATACTAATAATTAGGATAATGATTACGTAAATAGGAGAAATTAGTTATCTTTAGCCAGAGTGTGTGTACCCAGAGCTTCATTTTATCATAATTTGAACTAATATATAAGTGAGACAAATGTTTCCTATATTGAAAAGTGTTTAAAACATCTATGTCATCATAAAAATGTATAGTTAAGAAGCTTATAGATTTTAACAATAAATATAGAAAAGGCTGAAATACAATTCAATATAATTATTTTAACCATTGGCAAAAAAGAGTTTTTGCATTTGGTTTACTGGTATTATTATTTTTATTTTTATTTATTTTTTTTTTTTTTTGAGAATTTTTCCATCTACATTCATCCGTGATATTGGCCTGCAGTTTTCTATTTACTCTGTGTTCTTGTCCGATTTTGGTAGCATAGTAAAGCTGGCCTTGTAACATGAGTTTGAGGCATTTTTCCTAATGAATTTTTTGAAGAGTTTGAGTAGAATTGTTATTAATTCTTCCTTAAATGTTTTGGTAGAATTCAGCAGTGAAGCCTTCAGGTAATGGGCTTTTCTTTTATGGGAGACTTTTTATTACAGTTTTGATCTTGTTACTCATTATTTCTTTGGTGAGGTTTTTATTTCTTCATGGTTCAATCTTGGGAGGTTTTATGTGTCTAGGAATTTACCCACTTCAAGGTTTTCCAATTGTTTGGGGTATCCTTGCTGTAATAGTCTCTAATGGTGTTTTGCATTTCTGTGGTCTCAGTTGTTGTGGCCCTTTTTTTGTTTCTGATGTTATTTATTGGGATATTCTCCTTTTTTTCTTGGTAGCTACAGGCTTGTTGATTTTGTTTATCTTTTAAAGGAACTAACTTTTCTTTACATTGATCTATATATATTTTTTTCATTTCTGTTTTATTTATTTTTGCTATTATCATTACTATTTATTTTATTCTACTTATTTTGGATTTGTTCTTGCTATTTTAGTTCCTTGAGTTGGATTGTTAGGTTTTTTATTTGAAGTCCTTCCACTTTTTTGATACAAACATTTATTGCTATAAACTTACCTCTGCACTGATTTTACTGTATAACGTAGATTTTGATTGTTGTATTTCTATTTTCATTTGATTTAAGAAATTTTAAAATTCATTTCTTAATTTCTTCATTGATTTATTGGTTATTCAGGGGCAACACCAAATTTCCAAGTGCTTGTGTAGTTTTTGAGGTTCTTGTTTTAAAATGGCTTTTATCAAAATGCAAGAGTTAACCAATGCTACTGAGTATGTGGAGAAAGAGATACCCCTTACACTGTTAGTGGGAAATGTGAATTAGTATAGCCACTGTGAGCAACGGCATGGAGGCTTTTCAGAAACCTAAAAGAAGAACTACCATATGATCCCACAATTCCACTGCTGAGAATATAGCAAAAGAAAGGAAATAAATGTATGGAAGAGATAGCTGTATTCCCATGTTTATTGCAGAACTATTCAGAATAGTCAAGGTATGGAATGAACTAAAGTGCCCATCAATGGATGAATGGATAAATAAAATGTGGTATATTAATACAAAATGGAATATTATTTACCTATAAAAGTGAATGAAATCTTGTCATTTGCAGCAACATGAAACTGTAGGTCATTATGTTAAATGAAATAACCTAAGCACAGACAGGCAAATATTGCATATGCAGGATCTGTAGATCTCATGAAGGTAGAGATTAGGTTGATGGTTACCACAAGCCAGGAAGTGTAGGGAAGATAAAGAGAGATTGATCGATGGGTATGAATATACACTTAGATAGAAGAAGTAAGACCTAGTGTTGATAGATCTGAAAGATGACTATAGTAAACACTGATAAATTGTACATTTCAAAAGAGAATGTTTCTACATGTACCATAAAGAAAGACAAATATATAAGGTGATGGATAGCCCAATTATGCTGATTTGAGTATATGAATGTATTAAATTATACTTCAAAGAAGATGTACATCTAATGTGTACCAGTAACTAAATAAATTAATTAATTAATCCAGTGTTCCTGGATCGTTTCCTGTGTTGTCTTGGATGTGATGAACATCATGTGGATGATCAAAATTTCAAAAGGATGCATCAAAGTCACCTCTCTCTTCAGACAAGAGAAAGCCCAAAATAGCCTTCAGAATGGAAAACTTGACTAGCAGTGTGCTATGGATAAACGAACTTCATCATTAGCTATCATTTTGTCTTCTGATAGGATAAACCCGTGGCATGTTTTTGTGTTCCTTCATTAATAATAGTTGTTATTCAGGGTTGCAGCGTCTTGTTTTTTTTTTTTTTTTTTACTTTTAGAAAAGAGAAACTAAAATTTAGTTTTCATTCTATGATTTCCGCTTTTCTTCTACATTATTTATAAGCATGGGTAAAATCTTAAAGGTTCAAATAAAAAATTATAAATATTTAAAAAATGTCAAATTGACAATAAGGTAAATATTAAATTATTTTCACAAAGAACTTAGGCTGCAGAGTTATTTTATTTTATTTTATTTTATTTTATTGCAGTTTGGCTGGGGTCAGGTTTGAACCCACCACCCTTGGTATATGGGGCTGGCACCCTACCCACTGAGCCACAGGCACCGCTCTGGAGTTATTTCATTTTTTATCTAAGCTTATTCAACTGAATCTTTCTCATAAGAAAACATTAAACTCAGATTAAATGGATATATGAGCCATTGAATTTAATGTTATGAAAAGGAAATGTTTTATTTTGAATATAAGTTAGTAGTAATGTTTCTAGTTTATTAAAAAAGAAAAAGTCTGAAATATAAAGCTACCAAACATTATCATCATCATAAAATTAAACTTATATCAAAGCAGGAAATTTATAAATGGATAAACCATATGACAAATGAATGTTGTTAATCCATTAAGGCATTTTAGGTTTTATAACTGTAATAGTTAATGAACATGTGGTGAGCACTTGTGTATGAGCACACATAAAGTACGCATTTAACATATGCTACATTAATTTTTAATAAACTTTATGTGCTAATTTAAAAAAAATTATGGTTATTTAAATTAGATGCTAACAATTTTCTTTAATTGACACTGAATTTCACATTATAAGACAGAATATTTTTAGTTCTTAGTACTTATTCTTCCTTATATTACTGTGAATATGCATGTAGTTTTATTTTTTGGAGTATAACCAGGTGTGAAGGAGAAATTTTCCTGAATGGCATGCTGGAATGATTATTTCCAGTGGCTTAATGGTGCATCATTATACATCAGATGGATTAATTTTCCTCTAGTAATAGTAAAATTTAAAAATCTCAAGTAACCGGTATGAAAATGACTTTTTTTCAGATATAACTATTAGGAATATTAATTGAACATCAACAATGTTTAGAATATTATGAAATACAGATTTCTCCTCAATTTTTTTTATTACTTTAACTTTTGTCATACATATCTGATGAATTTAACCTACAATACTTCCAAATTAGATTAATGAAAGTGCTGAATTGTGCTAGATGACTTCTTTGGAATTCAATTTAGAATGGGATGAGGAAATAAAAAATGTTATACACCAAGATAAAATAAAAAACCTGCATCTATCAGAATATGAAGGGGAAACTGTCGTTTCAGTGCTAAAAGTTCTGTCTCTCAAAAACATAAAACAAAACAAAACAAAACAAAACAGAATGCAATGTATGTAGCAAGGAGTGCTTGAGATCTGTCAAGATTCAGTTCATTGTTGTCAGCCAACCTGTGCTGTTGTGCAGTCTGTGCTGTTCAGGAGACTGCATTGTTGAGTAGTGTGGCACTTACGCCAAGAACATGTTTTCTATGAGTTTCTAGGTACTTACAATGTCATTTTTCTTTGCTAATCTATCTCTTTTCCTGCACTCTTGGAAATGTATTACATATTAACTAACAAGTTAATATCTCTTTAAAGACTTTCAAAAGAATTTAATGAATAAAGAAGGAAAAGCACAGGGAACACATGTGACAAATGTAATCTACAAATTAGGAATCAATGTTGAACACTCACATTATTCTCATTACTATCTAATGTGTTTGATTAGTACAGGCATTGGAGAGTCTCTGTCACTACTTTAATATTGGTTGACTTGCTTATCGACTACAATTAATATCTATATATCTGTATATACACATAGATATAACCCCTCCTTTTTTCCTTGGATGTTATTTATTGCTTCATCCTGTTAAAATCTTATCATCTTGATCATCCTGATCCCTCTCTATGTCATTTTTGTTTAGTTTTTAGGGAAAAGAATATCAAAATCAGGATAAGGCTCTTCAGAATATCTTTCCTATTACTAATACTAATTTATACAGAAGTCACCCTGCCTGACTGACTACTCTTATGAGAAAAGGCTTGGATATCATGGTATGATTCTTGATTGCTTGTTCTGAATGATTTTTTTTTAAATCATTTCACATCAGGTTGATAAGAGCAAACAAACAAAAAAAGTATACGAATTAAAAATGGAGATAGATGCTGGTTTTCTTTTTTTGTTTTTTATTGTTGGGGATTCTATTTATATATATTTATATTGAGGGTATAAGATGTGTCACACACTGAGATCCCACCCCCCTCCCTCCTTCTCTCTCTCTGCTCTTCCTTCCTCCACCCCCTCCCTTTTTCTCTCTCACTCTGCTCTCCCCTTTCTCCATCCCCCACCATGTCATTAATTGTCATTAATTGTCTTCATACCAAAATTGAATACATAGAATTCATGCTTCTCCATTCTTTTGATGCTTTCCTAAGAATAATGTCTTCCACTTCCATCCAGGTTAATACAAAGGATGTAAAGTCTTCATTTTTTTTAATGGCTGAATAGTATTCCATGGTGTACATATACCACAACTTGTTAATCCATTCCTGGGTTGGTGGGCATTTAGGCTGTTTCCACATTTTGTCGATTATAAATTGAGCTGCAATAAACAGACTAGTGCAAGTGTCCTTATGTAAAAGGATTTTTTTTTCCTTCTGGATAGTTGCCCAGTAATAGAATTGCAGGATCAAACAGGAGATCTAGCTTGAGTTCTTTGAGGTTTCTCCATACTTCCTTCCAAAAAAGTTGTGTTAGTTTACAGTCCCACCAGCAGTGTAAAAGTGTTCCCTTCTCTCCACATGCATGCCAGCATCTGCAGTTTTGAAATTTTGTGATATGGGCCACGCTTGCTGGGGTTAGATGATATCTCAAGATGGTTTTGATTTTCATTTCTCTAATAATTAAGGATGATGAGCATTTTTTCGTATGTTTGGTAGCCATTTGTCTGTCTTCTTGAGAGAAAGTTCTGTTCATCTCTCTTCCCCATTGATATATGGGATTGTTGGCTTTTTTCACTGGATTAATTTGAGTTCTCTATAAATTCTAGTTATTAAGCTTTTGTCCAATTCAAAATATGCAAATATCCATTCCCATTGTGTAGGCTGTCTGTTTGCTTTGGTTGTTGTCTCCTTAGCTGTACTAAAGCTTTTCAGTTTAATTAAGTCCCATTTGTTTATTTTGCTTTTTATTGCAATTGCCATGGAAGTCTTCTTCATAAAGTCTTTCCAGTCTTTTTCCTATGCTTTCTTTGAGGATTTTTATCATTTCATGCCTTAAATTTAAGTCCTTTGTCCATATTGAATCAATTTGTGAGTGGAGAGAGGTTTGGGTCCAGTTTCAGTTTTTTGCATGTGGATATACAGTTCTCCCAGCACCATTTCTTGAATAGGGAGTCTTTCCCCCAAGGCATGTTCTTGTTTGGTTTATTGAAGATTAGATGGTTATAAGTTGTTAGTTTCATTTCCTGTTTTTCCATTCAATTCTAAATGTTTGTGTCTCTATTTTTTTTTTTTTTTTTGCCAGTACCATGCTGTTTTGACCACTATGGCCTTGTATTAAAGCCTAAAATCTGATATGCTGATGCCCCGGCTTTATTTTTATTACTAAGAACTGACTTAGCTATATGGGTTTTTTTCTGGTTCCATATAAAACGCAGAATCCTTTTTTCCAAGTCTTGAAAGTATGACATTGGTATTTTAATAGGGATGGCATTGAATCTGGAGATTGCTTTGGGGAGTATAGACATTTTAACAATGTTGATTCTTCCCAGCCATTAGCATGGTATGTTCTTCCATTTGTTAATGTCCTCTTCTATTTCCTTTCTTAGGGTTTCATAGAGGTTCTTCATCTCTTTTGTTAGGTATATTCCTAGGTATTTCATTTTGTTTGAAACTAAAGGGAAGGGAGTTGTGTCCTTAATTAGCTTTTCATCTTGGCTGTTGTTGGCCTAAAGAAAGGCTACTAACTTGTGGACCTTGATTTTATATCCTGAGGCATTACTGTTTTTTTTTTGTTTGTTTGTTTGTTTTGAAAAAAATAAAAAAGCTTTATTTCCATTTGGTCCAAGGCTTGGGAGAGGACTCCAGGGTGATTAAAAAGCTGCCTAATGGTTGTAGGTAGAGGTTGAGGCAGAAGCCTTGATAGTTTGAGCCAGGCTCCTTAGAGGTCGCTGGGCTCGGTAGGCTCCTGGCTGTGCTTGAGCGTGAGCCTTTTGAAGAGATACTTGCCCAGGCAGCCTGTGGAGGTTGCAGGTGGTGGTCCCATCTTTTTTTATTTTTTAATTTTTTTTCCATAGCTGTGTACATTAGTGCAATCACCTGTACCCATTCTAAGATGCACCATAGATGTGGCCCCACCCATTACTCTCTGTCCACCAAAACCTCCCCCCTCCCTTCTTCTTCCTTGGCCCTTTCCCCATAGTCTTGTGGTATAGTTGGGTTATAGCCTTCATGTGAAAGCTATAATTTAGCTTCATAGTAGGGCTGAGTACATTGGATACTTTTTCTTCCATTCCTGAGATACTTTGCTAAGAAGAATAAGTTCCAGCTCCATCCATGTAAACATGAAAGAGGTAAAGT
>CAUYPK010037324.1:0-22888 GCA_963574355.1 Loris lydekkerianus | reverse complement strand
CCAGGAAAAGACCCAACAAGAAAAGAAAATTATAGACCAGTGAAAATAGATGCAAAAATATTCAACAAGATCTTAACCAACAGAATCCAGCAACACATCAAACAAATTACACATCATGACCAAGTCAGTTTTATCTCATGGTCTCAAGGCTGGTTCAATATACATAAATCCATAAATTTAATTCAGCAAATAAACAAATTAAAAAAAAAAGACCATATGATTCTCTGAATTGATGCAGAAAAAGCTTTTGATAATATTCAGCATCCCTTCATGATCAGAACACTCAAGAAAATTGGTATAGAAGGGACATTTCTTAAACTGATAGAGGCCATCTTCAGCAAACCCACAGCCAATATCATATTGAATAGAATTAAATTGGAATCATTTCCACTCAGATCAGGAAACAGACAAGGCTTCCCATTGTCTTTCTTGCTTTTTAACATTGCAACGAAACTTTTAGCCACCACAATTATGGAAGAAAAGATGATCAAGAGTATTCTTATCTGGTCAGAAGAAATCAAACTTTTGCTCTTCCTAAATGATATGACTGCGCATCTGCAAAACACTAGAGAATCTACTACAAAAATCCTAGAAGTGATCAAAAAATACAGCTGCATCTCAGGTTACAAAATCAACATTCACAAATCGGTAGTCTTTATATACACCAACAATAGTCAAGTTGAAAAAACAGTGAAGGACTCTATCCCATTCACAGTAGTGTAAAAAAAAAAAGAAATATTTTGGAATTTACCTAACAAAAGACATGTAAGATCTCTATGAAGAGAACTATGAAACTCTAAGAAAAGAAATAGCCAAAAATGTTAACAAGTGGAAAAACATACCATGCTCATGGCTGGGAAGAATCAACATTGTTAAAATGTCCATACTACCCAAAACAATATATAATTTCAACACAATCCCTATTAAAGCTTTGCTGTGATACTTTAAAGACCTGAAAAAGATAATACTTTGTTTTATATGGAATAAAAAAAAAACCTCGAATAGCCAAGACATTACTTACACATAAAAACAAAACAGGAGGAATCACACTACCAGACCTCAGACTTTACTACAAATCGATAGTGATCAAAACACCATGGTATTTTGATCTTCAAAACAGAGAAGTAAATGTCTGGAACAGAATAAAGAACCAAGAGATGAATCCAACTATGTGCCCTTATTTGATCTTTGAGAAGCCAATTAAAAACATTTTGTAGGGAAAGGATTCCCTATTTAACAAATGGTATTGGGTGAACTGGAAGGCAACCTGCAGAAGACTGAAATTGGACCTGTACATTTCACCATTAAGTAAGATAGACTCTCATTGGATTAAACATTTAAACTTAAGACATGAAACTATAAAAATATTAGAGGAGAGTACAGGAGAAACCCTTAAAGGAGTCAGTCTAGGCAAGTATTTTATGAGGAGAACCCCCCAGGCATTTGAAGCATCTTCAAAAATACACTACTGGAACTTGATCAAACTAAAAAGCTTTTGCACTGCCAGGAACACAGTAATTAAAGCAAGCAAACAGCCCTCAGAATGGGAGAAGATATTTGCAGTTTATATCTCTGACAGAGGTTTAATAAACAGAATCCACAGAGAACTCAAACACATTAGCAAGAAAAGAACAAGAGATCCCATCACAGTCTGGTCAAGGGATTTGAAGAGAAACTTCTCTGAAGACAGGTGCCCAGAAGACAGACATATGAAACAGTGCTCATCATCTTTAATTATCAGAGAAATGCAAATCAAAACTACTTTGAGATATCATCTAACTCCAGTGAGACTAGCCTATATCACAAAATCCCAAGACCAGAGATGTTGGCATGGATTTGGAGAAAAGGAAACACTTCTGCACTGCTAGTGAGAATGCAAATTAATACTTTCCTTTTGGAAAGATACATGGAGAACACTTAGAGATCTAAAAATAGATCTTCCATTCAATCCTGTAATTCCTTTGCTGGGCATATACCCAGAAGACCAAAAATCACATCTTAACAAAGATATTGGTTCCAGAATGTTTATTGCAGCCCAATGCATAATTGCTGAGTCATGGAAAAGGCCCAAGTGCCCATCGATTCATGAATGGATTAATATATTGTAGTATATGTACACCATAGAATATTATGCAGCCTTAAAGAAAGATGGAGACTTTACCTCTTTCATGTGTACATGGATGGAGCTGGAACATATTCTTAGTAAAGTATCTCAAGAATGGAAGAAAAAGTACCCAATGTACTCAGCCCTACTATGAAACGTATTTAGTGCTTTTATATGAAAGCTATAACCCAGTTACAACCTAAGAATAGGGGAAAGGAGGAAAGGGGGAGGAGAAAGGGGGAAGTTGAGTGGAGGGAGGGGTACTGGTGTTATTACAACTGCGGGCATCTTACAAGGGTATATGTAAAACTTTGTAAATTTGGAATGTAAATGTCTTGGCATGGTAACTGGGAAAATGCCAGGAAGGCTATGTTAACCATTGTGATGAAAACGTGTCAAATGGTTCTTGAAGCTAGTGTATGATGCCTCATGATCATATCAATGTACACAGCTATGATTAATAAAAAAAAAGATTAATCACAATTATAGGTTAGGATAAATAAGGAAAGGGGAGGAGGAGGGAAATGCTGGGAGGTGGGTCAATACAGAGATGGTAATAGGGGGACCACAGCTATGGAGCATATTGCAAATTATGGTCAGTTATGTCAGGTATAGAACACAAATATTTACAATGTAATTGAGTAAATGAGGTAAAGGATATGGTAATTAGTAGAATGTAAGCACTTAAATTTATATCAATAATAAACACATTAAATTCCATAATTGTATCAATATTTTCGTGATCTATGTAAAAAGGACTTAATAAAAAAATATAGTAATACTGCACAGTTGCAGAAAAACTTGAGTAGCATACAAAATACTTATGTATGTATCCCAAATTGAATATAATAATAGGATTGCTGTTTCAGCTCAAAATGGGAAAATCACCTAATAAACCATACTATATTAATAGAGTCAATAAGGAAAAACACATGGTTGCCTCAAAAGACAGAGAAAAGCCTTTTGACAGGGGCAAAATATCTTGCTGATTAAATACTTTTAACATTTTAAATGAGGGGTGGAGGGAAGTTGGCTGACTGAAACGAGCTTTCCACAGAGGCTCCTTTCAGAGTAGTTAAATGACAAAAATTTAGCAAGTAACCTTATGGATTAGAGCTATGTTAAGAGATAAGATTTAACAATGCACATAAAACCTGCTGAGGTGAGCTGCTACCCCAAGGATACAAACAAATATACAAAATTTATCACTAAGAAGATGGGAGTCCCCTTTACTATGAGAATGGCTTGGAGTATTCCATACAAACAAGCGAGCAGAGTTCAACAGTTCTCTTATTATGTTCCACAAGTAAGACTGTCTAAACACTTGATCCTACCAGGCTGCCATGAAGCTCTCCTTCCAGGCATAAAACTGTATGAAAATACAATTATTTTTTTTTTTATCTGCAATTCTGAATTCCCAGACCTCCCCTGCAATCTCACTTAGAGATCAGGAAGCCTGACCCCCAGAAGTATAGATTCTTGGGTATTTTCTAGAGAGGTGTAAAAAGAGCATGGACTGCTGCTCTGTGGCATGGGAATTAATGGAGGATGGTGGAGTGAGAGGAAAATAGACAGGGGTAGCAGTGACTTGAGGCATAGAACAGCAGCCTCTTCAGCAACTATAGGGCTCACCCACGAGTAATATGAAGTCACCACCTTTGTTTCTCTGGGCAACCAGAAGAGTCCAGGCGTTTTCTATGGTGGCAGCCACTGCTGGAACTGATTTGGAATGAAAACGGAGGCCCCATGAGCTAAGAATTTGCCTGAGAGAGTACCAGCCTGTGTATAGTGTGGAGTCTAGGATATGCCTGGGCAAAGCCAGCAGATTCCCAGGGCAGGGCTGACCAAGCAAACCACTTTACTGAGCCTAAGATGCACCCAGCCTTAGGGATCATTAGCCAAGACAAATGAGAGAAGGCAGAGGGTGGAACTGACAAATAATTGTGTTGCTGTAATACAAACTGCAGCCCACACTCAGCAGTGGCACAGATAGGGCCTGAGGCGCAGGTTCTGTGAATCCCAACAACGTCTCTTCTGTGGAAAAATATAGCCTGGTAAGAAATAAACTCTATAAAGTTGTCATATTCTGTCAGTAACATCAATCAGGGGTGGGGATAGAAATGAGTGAATTGCCCCAGGCTTCATTAAGCACCAGAGATTGTCAGGCCTCACCTCTCCCTGCCAGATAGTGGCAGAGAGCAGCCACATGACGGAAGAGACAAAGATCTCCCTATGATTCAGGCAGCTGCAACCTCTAGAGTATATGCTCTTTGGAGGCAACTGGGTCACAGCCCTAAAGGAGTATCAGTGACAGGTGTGACAGAGGTGCAAGGTGGTGAAGAAGACACAAATATTTCAAGACTAATCTATTAGCTGAGTGGGTACTCCTGACCTCCTAAAGCATCAGAGTGAGTCATATTTGAGTTGTCAGCAGACCCCTGTCATACAGTTGCCAGAGATATTTTAAACTCTACCACCTGAGAAATGTGCTGATTGAGACAATTGATTTAAATCTTGAACTGGGGCATTCACGCAAAAATTATTCAAGTGGTATCCTGGGTGTGTATTTGTGGGAAGTTTTGATTTTCCTTTTTCAATTGTTGCCTGTGGGGGGCAGGGTTTCTTAATTGCTGTATTTCTTCACAGCTAAGACTTCAACCCAGAGTATCTGATTCACTAGAGTAGGACAGAGACCAGCTGTAAATGAGAGAGAGACACTTAGCCCCACCACACAAAGCAGATACCCAGTGTCTCAGGCCATAGCAATGTATGGGTTCTTGGCAAAGTTTCAGGGGAAAAGGTACAGAAACAAGGCCAAAATTTTGGGCAAAGGGTTTTTTAATCTCTAATCCTGGAGCCCTCAACACAACTTTTGTTTATCTGTTCATCTGGTCAAATGGTGTAAAATAATCTTGATGAAGAATCAGCAGAAAAACTCCAGTAACATGAATAACCAGAGTATATCAACTGACCAATAAAAGATCTGACAGACCCAATGGACAATCCCATTTAAAAACAAAAGGCCAAGATGTCAGAAATCAAATTCAGAATTTGGATTGCAAATAAGATTAATTTGCAAAGAAGAAAATTTGGAATTAGAAATTCCCCGAGCAATTCAAAAGTTGTCTTAAGAATTCAACAAATATAAAGAGAAAATCACCAAAGATTTTGAAACATTGAAGCAAGAATTTGCAGCCCTCAATGATCTGAAAAATACATTAAAATCCCTCAGTAACAGAGTGGAGCAAGCAGAAGAAAGAATTTCTGACATTAAAGACAAAACTTTTGAATGCTCCCAAACTCTGAAAGAGGAAGAGAAATTGAGAGCAAAAACAAATTATTCTCTCAGAGAGCTCTGTGATAATTTGAAAAAAGCTAATATTTGCATCATAGGAAACCCTCAAAATGATGAGGAAGTGGGCTTTGCAAGAACAGAGGCTCTTCTTCATAAAATTGTGAAAGATAATTTTCCAGACGTGACAAAAGTTTCTGAAATTCAGATAGCAGATAGTTTCAGAACCCCAGCATGAAAGCCTGAAAAAGACATCCCCCAGGCACATCATAAGTGACCTTACTAAAGTTAATATGAAAAAGAAAATTCTGAAAGCAACAAGACATAAGAAACTCATAACCTATAAAAGGGAAGAATATTAGAATGACTTCTGCTCTCTGTGATGAAATCTTTCAAGCAAGAAGAGGGTGATCCTTGACTTTTAATATCCTGAAACAAAATAACTTTAAACACAATATACTGTATCTAGCTAAACTAAGTTTCATTTATGATGCAAACATTACATACTTTAATAATTCACTTGCTGAAGAAATTTGACATAAATAAACAGTTCTTCAGGATATTCTCATATCTATTCTTTATAATGACCAGTACAATCTTCTACCCCAAAAGTAAACTCACTGAGAAACTTTTGATCAAACTCCAACTTCCACAGTGGTGAAAGGATTGAAAATGTCCACTAGACTTTTGAAAAACTTGATACCCAAAATTTTATCAGGCTTATCAATATTCTCCACTAATGTTAAAGGCTTACACTGTCCTCTAAAGAGGCACAGGTTCGCTGGCTGGATACAAAAACCCAGGACAGTTATCTCCTGCATACAAAAATTTCAACTTACCTTAAAAAATAAATATAGACTCAGGGTGAAGGCATGATCTTCTATATTTCAGGCAAATAAAAATTAGATAACATCAGGTGTGTAATTCTATTTGCAGATACCATAAGCTATAAACCAAAAATAGTAAGAAAAAATAAAAATGGTCACTTCATATTTGTTGAGGGTAATACTCAATATGATGAGATTTCAAACATTAATATTTATGCACCCAATTAAAATGCACCTCAATTTATAAGATAAATTGTAAAAGACATGGGCAATTTGATTTCCTCCAACTTCATAATAGTTGGAGATTTTAACACTCTTTTGGCAATGTTGGATAGATTCTCCAATGAGAAGCTGAGGAAAAAATTATAGATATAAATCTAACCATCTAACATTTGGATTTAACAGATATTTACAGAATATTTCATCCAAACAAAACTGAATACACATTCTTCTCATCAGCCTACATATGTACCAACAATAGTCAAACAGTCAAGAACTCTATTACGTTTAAAGAAGAACCAAAGAAGATGAAATATTTGGGAGTTTACCTAACAAAATATGTGAAAGATCTATATAAAGAGAACTATGAAACTCTAAGAAAAGAAATAGCTGATAATGTTAATTAATGGAACAACATAACATGTTCATGGCTGGGAAGAATGAACATTGTTAAAATGTCCAAACCACCCAAAGCAATTACAATTTTAATGCAATCTTTGTTAAAGATCCATTGTCATACTTTAAAGATCTTAAAATAATAGTACTTTGTTTTATATGCAATCAGAAAAAAACCTCAAATGGCCAAGATGTTACTCAGAAATAAAAACAAAGCAGGAGGAATCATGCTACCAGACCTCAGACTTCACTATAAATTGATAGTGATCAAAGCTGTGTGATACTTACAGAAAAACAGAGAGGTAGATATTTGAAACCGAATAGAGAATCAAGAGATGAATCCAGCTACTTACCATTATTTGATCTTTGCCACGCCATTTAAAAACATTCACTGGGAAAATGATTTAACAAATGGTGCTGGGTTAACTGTCTGGGGAAACTGTAGAAGACTTAAACAGGACACACAGTATTCATTATTAACTAAGATAGACTCTCACTGGATTAAAGATTCAAATTTAAGACAAAATTAATAAAGTATAAAAATACTAAAAGAAAGTGCAGGGAAACTCTTGAAGGAATCGGCCTTGGTGAATATTTTATGAGGAGGACCCCCTAGGTAATTGAAGCAGCGTCAAAAGTACACTATTGGGACCTGATCAAACTAAAAAGCTTCTGCACAGCCAAGAACACAGTAAGCAAAGCAAGAAGATAGCTCTCAAAATAGGAAAAGATATTTTCAGGTTATAACTCTGACAAACGTTTAATAACCATCATCCACAGAGAACTCAAACATATTAGCAAAAAAAGAACAAGTGATCCCATGTCAGGGTTGGAAAGAGACTTGAAGAGAAACTACTTAGAGGAAGAAAGGTGCACGATCTACAGACATATGAAAAAATGCTCCTCATTGTTAATTATTAGACAAATGAAAATAAAAATTACTATGAGTTATTATCTAACTTCAGTAATATTAGCCCATATCACAAAATCCCAAGATCAGGGATTTTCGGATGATGTAGAGAAAAGAGAACATTTCTACACTGCTGGTGGGAATGCAAACTAATAAGTTTCTTTTGGAAAGATTTTTGGAGAACACTAAAAGATGTCAAATTAGATGTTCAATTCTATTATACAATTTCTCTACTATGTTAATACCCAGAAGACCAATAAGCACATTACAAAGAATATATTTGTACCAGAATGTTTATTGCAGCCCAATTCATAATTGCTAATTTATTAAAAAAGCCCAAGTGCCTATTGATTCACAAATGGATTAATAAATTGTGGTATATGTACACCATAAAATGTTATGCAGACTTAAAGAAAGATGGAGTCTTTACCTCTTTTATGTTTACCTGGATGGAACTGGAACATATTATTCTTAATAAAGTATCCTAAGAATGGAAGAAAAAATATCCAATGTACTCAACCCTACCATGAAACCAATTTATGGCTTTTATAGGAAAGCTGTAACCTAATTATACCCTAGGAATATGGGGAAGAGAAAGAGGGAGGGGAAGTTGAAAATGGGCGGAGGAAGGATGATTGGTAGAATCACACCTTTGGTGCATCTCACAAAAATACATGTGAAAATTACTGGATGTAGAGTGTATCTTAACACAATATATATATATAAATGCCAGTAAGGCTATGTTAACCAGTATGGTGTAAATATTTCAGATGGTATATAAAACTAGTATATGGTGCCCCATGATTCCATTAATGTACACAGCTGTGATTTGATAATAAATGAAAAAAAAAAATCTTAAATGAGAGAAGGCCTCTGTTGCTTTGTGTGTAGGTTAACAGCCATATATAATAGCCATCACGGTGGGTCCAAATTCAGCCTAAGTTCAACTGCAACAACAATCAACAACAACAAAAAAATCTTAGATGAGAAGGGAATGTCTTCAGGACTATTAGTGGGATTTACATATGAGTGAAAACATACAACATGCTTTATTCACTTGAAATATTTTTCTGCAATAAAAAAGAATGAAGTTACAATAAGAATGAACCTTAAAATCATTATGATAAGTGAACAAGGCCACTTACAAAGACCACACAGAGCATGACCAAACATAGAGGAAAACATTGACACACGGTGAATTGTCTGCTGGGAGTAGAAAGCAGGCAAGGGAGAGTGGTGGGCAAGTGAAAGTGACTGTTAGTAGGTATTCACATTCTTTGTGTGGGGAGAAAACTAAGTTGTAAAATTAAATTGTGATGATAGCTGTACAATTGTGTGACTATATTAAGGAACACAAAATTTTCTACTTTCCAAGTGTGAACTACTTATTTCAATGATGCTTCTTGAAGACATTTTCCAAAACATGAGATGCTCACAATCCTCATAGCATAAGAAATACACAGGACGGAGAGTACTTGAAAGACAGTCAACTCTATCTCCCTGCGAACATGAAAATTACCATGAATTGACATGAAAATCACATTATTCTATCCAACAGAAGTTGACATTTTCTTTTTCCTTGAGACAGGGTCTGACACACTTGAAAAGTGTGCCCTCACATAATCATAGCTAACCACAATCTCAAATTCCTAGGTCAACAAATCTATAGCCTCAGGTTCCTGAGCATCTTGGAGTCAAGGTGCCCCAAACAGTGCCCAGTTATTTTAGACCACTTTTTTTAGCCTCCCAGAGTGTTAGAATTACAGGGTGTGAGATATCACTCCAGACCTTGAATTTTGGATATTTTTCCAACTGTGTTTGGTGGTCAGTGTTGGTGCTTTATGCTTGTCATCTTGGTACTTTGGGAGGCCTTATCGGTTGGATTTCATAAGTTTCTGAATTGAATGCCAGCCAGAGCACTAGTGAAATCCCCTTTTCTGAAGAATAACAAAAGGATAAATGTTGTGCAGTTACCTAGAGTCCCTGCTGAGGAAATATGTTTGCTAGATGACAATACTTGAAGTTTGCTATGAGATATACAAAGACACTCTACTAAGGGCAACAAAATAGGACCCTATTTCAATATGTAAATGGACAGAAACATTGGTAGAAAAATTACCTGTCATTTTTACTTTTGACCACAAATCTAGAGTTGAAATTGTTTTTCCTAGATTAAATGTCAAATGTAGAAATTATTTCTCTCATAAGGAAATTCTTTTCCTACAACCTTTATTAATAAATCCTTTTAATTTTACCTAAATTTGATACTTTGACATCCTAGATACTTATAGTAACTGAAAAAAGCAAACACAAATAATTCTTGACTCAATTCTGGGTTTTCCTATGCACACTAAAAGTTCCATAGGATACCATGCACAACTTCTATTGAACTTTTGTAGTGTGTGCCAACAGTCTTTGCCTCAATCAGTCCAAACCCAGTTACCAGGCATATATAGAAAACAACTGCCCATCAGATCAATTGCCAATATCCTCACTGACCAATCCCAAACCAGATTGTCATGAATTTTCCCCCAGGGGCCACAAAAAATCTCATTAAGTAGCCCATATTCCTTCTCTCTACTGACCTCTCCTCCTACCTCAGCTCTTGGAATCTGTACCTAGGAAATTCCTATTTTTCTCTTTTCTCTTTTTTTCTTTTCTTTTATTTCTTTTCTTCTTCTCTCTCTATCCCTTCATCCCTCATTCCCTTCATATCTCTCTCTCTCTCTCTCTCTCTCTCTCTCTCTCTCTTTCTTTTTCATCTGCCTTTCCTTCTGACTTTTTTTATTATTATTATTATTTATGATACTGACTCTCATAATGTTGCCTAGGCAAGAATGTAATAGAATCAGCCTAGTACACAACAAAATTCAACTCTTGTGATAAAGGGATTCTCTACCTCAGCCTCTGGAATAGCTGAAACAAAAGGCAAGAGACACAACCATTGAAAACTCTTTCTATTTTAGTACAATTCAGGGGTATAATCAGGGCTCATGTTGTCTTGCTGTTGCTAAGCCTTGTCTTCAATACATGAGCTCAGGGGATCAGCCCAAGCTGGCCTTCCAGAGCAACCAAATATAGTCATATTTGGCAAAAATCATTGAGGTATACATAAGGTTCTTTGAGGAGCTTTGAGGAGTGTGTATTTCACAGGCCCTGTTGACACAAAGAGATTATGTCAGGACTGTTTTGCATATCTGTGGTGGTAGATATCACCCCATTTATGCCAACATCTCTTTTTTGCTTATCAGCTTTCATTAGTGATTGTGTATTGAACATGTGACCTAAACTAACTCTTCTACTTCCTATGTGTCCAAGAAGCCAAAAGTTTGGGCACACATGGCCCAGAGAAAGGAATTTTGGAACTTTTGAGATGAGCTGATATTTGCCAGGATCAGAAGAAATAACTGCATGTATGGAGTATGCTACTGAACACATTGTCTAACCAGATTTGTAGAGAAGACCTTCACTAGGACACCTACCATCCAAAACATGTCTATTCTAGAGAAGAAAAAAATCTAAGGAAAAGTAGAAGAGAAAATTGTTTGACATACCTGTCTGGTCTATAAAATTACTAATTTTTAGGCTTGGGTTCTTGGTGTTGAAAATCGCAGGGCAGGTCTATGTATAAACCATACTCATCCACTTGCTTACAAATTCATGACATGGAAAAAAAAAAAGTAAGGGTGTTGAATCCCGTGGCAAGATATAAAAATAAACATTTGGAAGCAGGAATTGAGGGTGGAGAACATAACCCCATTCTTTTGTAACAATTCTAACCCAACGACAAACTTAGATAGACACTACATCTTCTTCCAGGTGTAAGGTTAAGCATTGTTATGGAAACCCAAGGTAACACTCATTGTGATTTTATCCACAGTGACCATATAGTAACTTTTCCTGTAAGGTCCTTGGATTCAGTCTTTTGGTCAAAGATACTGAGAGCCTTTTTCTCCTCACTTCAGCTGGTATCCCTGTAGGATTTGAACCAGGACACTTTTTAGACCTCCACCCACATACAGATAACTGATCTCCCATTTATGCCTTATTGAGTCTATTGATGATTGAGATTTCCGAAACTAGGTTGACACAAAATTTGATATTTTGTACAGCAGTGTGACTCAGGCTGCATCACAGTTGACATACCTTCATGCATTCACACTTAAGTAGAACAATATTGGTTTTTTGCTTTTTTTTTTTTTTTTTAAACAGAGTTTCACTTGGTCACCAAGCTTTAGCCAGTGTCATGTTCTCATCCTCACTCTTACTGTATGTTACTGGCTCCCTACCAAATTTTCTCAGAAAATTCACCTAGAATGTTATTTCAAGGACATTTCTGTCACCTTCCACAAAACATATATTTGATGGAAACTTACCAACTTACTATGCCTGGCTACAACCTCAATGTAGTCATAGTTTCACAGGTTTAAACATGTCTACTTTGCTTGAATCAAGGTAATTCTGGTCTTTCTGCATGATTAAAACTTTATTGGTTTTTTGGTTGGTTTATGCGTGTGGGGGGGAGTATTTGATTATTATTATTTTTTTTTTTTTTTAGAAATTCTATTATACTTAAGCCTTTTTTTTTTTAAATTAAAATATAACTGTGTACCTTGATGCATTTATATGATTCTGTTACTGCTTCAATATGCAAAACCTCTCCTCTGAAAAAATCTTCATCTAGAGAATGAAATAAAATCTTAGGTAAAGTAGAACTGAAAAATGTGTAACCTGTCAGGTCTAAAAAATCACTTTATTATCTTTTTCCTTGACTTCTTGGCTTGTAACATACCAAGGCAGCACTAGAATATGAAGATAGCTGTAAAATAGTGTGAATAGAATAAGAAACTCAGAATTGTATACTGTGAAATGCTGAACTAATTTATGTTAAGCTACTTGAAGAAGTTATCCAAAACTTAAGTTGCTCAAATTACTCACAGAATAAGTACACAGATAATGATAGGACTTCAGAGACAGTCAACTTTATCTCTCTGCTCACACACAAATTACCAAGGATTTACATGGAACTATATTTTTACATTCTACCAAAGTTGTCATTTTATATTTCCTTGAGTCAGAACCTGACAACTTCCCCCTGTGTAGAGTGCCCTGACATCATCATAGCTAACTGAAATTTCAAAAATCTGGGTCAACAGATCCTATTGCCTCAGACTCCTGAGCATCTTGGAGCCCAGGTTCTCCCACAGAGTACCCAGTTACCTTTGACCTTCCGCTTCTGCCTCTCTGAGTGTTAGCATTACAGGTGTGAGCCTCCAATGTAGACCCTGAATTTGGGATATTTTAAAAACTAAGATTGGTGGCCAGTGGTGGAGCTTTATAGCTGTCATTTTGGCAATTTGGGGGTCCCCATCAGTCAAATTGTTTGTGTTTCTGAATTAGAAAACAGACCTAGCACTACTGATATCACCTACACTGAAGAATAAAAAATGACTGGATATTATGCAGGAGCCTAGAGTTCTGACTGACAAAATAGACTTACTTAATGATAACACTTAAAGTTTCCTGTTAAATATAATGCTAGGGCACTCTAAAGAGGACAACAAAATGCGACTCAGACTCAAATCAGGCTTTTCTCTATGCACACTAAAATATCCAGTAGATATCCTCCACTACGCTGTTGAACTCCTTCAATCAGGGCCAATATTCCCTTGCCCCAATCAGTATGAATTCATGGACTATACATCTCTGGAGAAAACCTACCCATCAGATCAATTAATATCGTAATAAACCAATCCCAAACCCACTTGTCCTGACTCATTGTCTCATTCTGTAGTGGTCCAATAAATCTCCTCCTTTATATAGTTTCATATTCCATCTCTCTACTGTCCTCTCCTCATACTTTGGCTCCTGGAAATGGTTACTAGCTAATTTACTCTGTTTTTTTTTTCTTTTTTGGAGACAGAGTTTCTCTTTGTCATCCTTGTTACCCTGCGGGGCCAGAGGGATTGGATTATATGTGTGAGCCACCATTTTTGGTTATCTTCTCTATCTTTGTTTTCCTCTGTTCATCCTTCCTTTGACCTCTTCATCACTTTATTCTTTCTTCCTCCAATTGTCTCTCATTGGTTTGCTCTCTCCATAATTTTCTTTCCTTCAATCCTTCATATTTCTATCTCTTCTTCACCTTAAGGAAAACTTCTCTAGTAACAACAAACTATACATGTGATCCATGAATGTGTAGTCTTGAACTCTGTACTTGAAATGGGTGAGTTGTGGAGTGTGTAAGTTATATATGCATAGCATTGTTATTTTTTAATATGTGGGCTGTTATCCATGAAAAAAATAGATCAAATCATCACAAATACATAAGAATGAATGAGCACCTAGCTCACGACTATAATCTGAGCAATTATCCAGGTTGAGGGAGAAACATCACTGGAAGCAAAGAGGGTTCAGAACAGACTGAACAATATAGAATAACCACACTTGTTTAAGAAATAAATGCAATACTACCCCAGCAGTGCTGACATGGTCCTGTACTCACAGTTGCTGAGAAGCATATATTCATGAGGATCACTTGATATTATCAGCTTGCATTGACTTGAGTTTTGATGGTACAAATGTTTTTTTTTTTTTTTTTGAGACTGAGCCTCACGTTATTGTCCTAAATAGAATGTCATGGCATCACACAGCTCACACAACTCTCCAGCTCCTTGGCTTAGGCTATTCTCTTGCCTCAGCTACACAAATAGTAGAGACTGCTTTTGTCTGCCACAACGTCTGGGTATACTTTTGTTGCAGTTAGGCCTTCAAACTCCTTGGCTTAGGCTATTCTCTTTCCTCAGCTACACAAATAGTAGAGACTGCCTTTGACTGCCACAAAGTCTGGGTGTACTTTTGTTGCAGTTAGTCCTTGGATTGACACGAACCTACCCTGGTTATATGGGGTCACTATTCTACCCAGTGAGGCACAGGCACTGCCCTACTATTGTATTCTTCTGTGACAAAGGAAGAAATTCAAGGTCAAATCTATATGAGATACACTGTATAGATGCAGAAAAAGTATGGTAGCATACAAAATAATTTATACATGTTTCCAAAATGGTATTTAGTACCAGTATTGCTAATTTATCTCAATAAGGGTAAATAAACTCTTTGACCTCAACTATAAAACATATTTCAAGGCTACAAGTGAAGTCTATCAAGGAATGAGCACAAATGTCTTAATAAGGTGATTAATAAATGAAGTGAAAGCTTTGCTAATTAGTAGGCTGCAAAAGAACTCCAATTTGTAAAAATAAACATATTGAACCCCACAAGAGTTTACATGTATTCATAATCTATGTACATATGACTTAATTAAAAAATCAAATAAAACATGAAAAAAACTCTCACTAGATTCATATAACCAATATTAAAAAACAACATGGTGACCTCATCAAACAGAGAAAAGAGTTTTGACAGAGGAAAAGTATCTTGCTGATAAAATCTTTCAAAAATCATAGACTAGGATGGGAGGGGCAATTGGCCAACTGGAAACAGCTTCTAAAGATAAGACACTTCTATCCGAAGATAATGTCCAGAAACAGCCGAATTAAGCACAAGACCTGGAGCAGTGCCTAAAGAGAAATGATAACTACAGGTGCTCTCTGCTGACACAAGCTGAGAATCCAAGAAACCAACCTTCATGTACAAAATTTATCTGAAAGGAAAAGTGTCCATTCCCTGTCCCCAAAAAGCTATAATTTTGTTTTGTTTTGTTTTGTTTTGTTTCTGTCTCCTTTTGTTCTCTTTGTTTGCTCTTGCAAGTTTCCCACATACAATCAGTGAACTACAAACTTCTTGTCTCACCCCTTGGGTGAGTGCTGTGGGAAGTGGGGTCTACTTCCTCAGAGGAATGCTGCTGTGACTCTGAGCACTCTATTACTAGGGAGAAAAATTGAACTAAATTGTTACATGCAATTCTGAACCCCTAGTACACCCTTTCCCCCTTACCTGGTGAACCAGAAGCTTAATGCCTGCTGAGACTGAGGGAGGAGGTCCTTGAGCAGCACCCCCCTTCCCTTCCCACCACACCAATTCCCCACAAGAGATCCCTGAGTCACTTCAAGCCTCCCCCCACTCCTGCCAGGGACTCCACCATCAACAGCGTAACCCCGCAAGGCTTCTGCATGTCGGCCCCCATCACACATTCCTCCAGCAACTGCACAGCTCAGCAATCCATGCTTTTCCTGCCAGGGCCTCCCCCAGCAGCTGCATGGCCAGGCAACTTGTGCTTGCCCTGGCTAACGATTCTGCTAGCAACCACGGTGTGTTCCCATGTTTTTGCACGCCTGCCACCAACAGGGACTCCACCGGCAAAAGTGTGTGTACACACCCTGGGCCCATTGCCCACTGAGCCTCTGCAAGCCTACCCCAGTTGGAGACTCCACTTGCAAATGTGTGGCACGCTTACCATGCCCATTGGGCCTCTGCACTCTAGCCAAGGTCAGGGAATGCAGCAGTAACTGCACAGCCTTATACCCTGTTTCCACTGGGCCTCCAACCACCCCCCAGGCTAGAAATTCTGAAAGCCACACAATTCATGTCTTCCCTTCCATACCCTCCCTGCCTCTGCACCAGCTCTGCCTGTTTTTCCAGGGTCTGTGGAAACCAGGCAACACACACCTTCCTGCCAGAGCCCTCCAAGTGTCTGCATGGAGCACTTCTCTTGGCCAGAGACTGCTGAAGCCCCGGGCTTCCTGTGACAAATGCCGTGGCCACAGGTACTCCCAGAAATGTGTGCAGAAACCCCCACCCTCTTACTGATCATGTTGTACCACACTCTGGAGCTCCTCACACAGCCAGCACTCCCTGGCTGGGGAAGTCCTAGAGAAGCTACACAGGGTAATCTGTACAAAGATCCAACAACAATAGAGTGATCCCACTGAGGTCTAATTTTGGAGAGACACCTCCCCAACTCTGAGGATGGACACAGGCAATAGTGAAAACCAAAAAGGGGCAGAATCCCTGGAAAAACTCTGGCAATATGTACAATAAGAGTAGACCGACTCCCACAAGGAAAAACAAAGCAGAAAAGCACAAGATCTCATGCATGAACAAATAGCTGATATGTCAGAAATCAAATTCTAACTCTGGAAAGCAATTAAGATTGAATTAGAATTTCAAGCAGCAATCCAAAAGATACCTCAAGTATTCAATAAATTCAAAGACAAAATGACCAAAGATTTTGACACAATGAAACAAGAAGTTCCATCCCTCAAAGATCTGAGAAATAGAGTAGAATCCTTCAGTAACAGAACAGAACAAGCAGAAAAAAGGATTTCTCACATTGAATAGAAAGCTTTTGAATGCTCCCACACTTTCAATGAAGAAAATAAATGAAGGGCAAAAACTTTACTCTCTCAGAAAGCTCTGAGATAATTCGAGGAAAACCAATATTTGCCTTATAGGGATCCTCGAAAGCTAAGAAGTGGCATTACAAGGCACAGAGTGTCTGCTTCATATGATTATGAAAGAGAACTTTCCAGACATGCCAAGAGATTCTGAAATTCAGATAACAGACAGTATCAGAAACCGAGCACAATTCAACCTGAATAAAACATTCCCCACACACATCATAATCAAATTCACTAAAGTAATATGAAGGAAAAATTCTGAAAGCAGACAGATGTAAGAAAACAATAACCTACAAAGGGAAGAATATTAAGATGACAGCAGATCTCTCTGTTGAAACTTTTTAAGGTAGAAGAGGAGGGTCATAGACTTTTAATTTCCTAAAACAAAATACCATAGAACCCAGGATCCTGTATCCACCTAAACTTAGGATGGAGAAATTAAATACTTCAATGACATTCCCATGTTGAAAAATTTGCCATTACTAAACCAGCACTCCAGGATATTCTCAGACCTGTTCTGCATAAAGACCAGTGTAATCTCCACCACAAAAGTAAACTCATGCAGAAACTTTTTATAAATTCCAACTTCTATTAAAAATTTACACTGGACTTTCAAAAGACTTATCAATATTCTCAATTAATGTGAAGGTTTAAATTGTTCTCTAAAGAGGGTCAGGCTGGCTAACTGGATACAAAAATCAGGCCAGATTTCTGCTGCATACAGAAATTTCATCTTAACTTAATAGATAAACATAGACTCAAGATGAAGTGATGGTCATCTATATTCCAGGCCAATGGAAAGCAGAGAAAACCAGGTATTGCAATCCTATTTGCAGATACAATAGACTTTAAACCAACCAAAATAAAGAAGGAAAACAATAGAGACTTCATATTTGTTAAAGGCAATACTCAATATGATGAGATTAGAATTATTAATATTTATGTATCCAACCAGAATGCACCTCAATTTATAAGAGAAACTTTAACAGACATGAGCAACTTGATTTCCTCCAGTTCCATAGTAGTCAGAGATTTTAACATCCTTTTAGCAGTGTTGGATAGATCCTCCAAAAATAAGTTAATCAAAGACATTTTAGATTTAAGCTTAACCATTCAACAACTGGATTTAACAGACATCTACAGAACATTTAATCCCAACAAAACTGAATACACATTCTTCTCATCAGACCTTAGAACATGCTCAAAAATCAATCACATCCTAGGACATAAGTTTAACCTCAGCATATTTAAAAAATAGAAATTATTCTTTGCATCTTTTCAGAACATCATGGAATAAAAGTTGAACTGAATAACAAGATGCATTTGCATACTCATACAAAAACTAGGATGTTAAATAACTTTATGCGGATGGATAGGTGGGTAATAGATGAGATTAAGTAGAAAATTACCATTTTTTTGGAACAAAGCAAAAATAAAGACATTACAACCTAATAAATACTGCAAAGGCAGTCCCTAAGTGGAAAACACAGCACTGCAACACTTCCTCCAGAACATGGAAATAAAGGAAGTTAACAACTTAATGGAACATCTCAAGCAAGTGGAGAATTAAGAACATCTACACCCCAAATCTGGCAGAAGAAAAAAATAACCAAAATTAGAACTAAATTAAATAAATTTGAAAACAAAAAAAATTCCCAACAAATTAATTTAAAAAAAGTTTTTTTTTTTTTTTTTTTTTTTAGATCAATAAAATAGATAAACCTTTGGCTAACCTAACCAGGAATAAATAAACAAACAAACAAAAAACAGTAAAATTTCTAATTTCATCAATCAGAATGGTAAAGACAAAATAACAACAGACCCTTTAGAAAATCTAAAAAAACCTTAACAAATATGATAAAAAACTTTACTCTCAGATATATGAAAAATCTGAAGAAAATTGATGACTACTTGGAAACACACCACTTACCACGACTTAGCCAGAATAAAATGGAATTGTTGACTAGGCCTTTATCAACTTTTGAAATAGCATCAACTATACAAAATCTCAAAAAAAAAAAAAAAAAAAAAGTCCAGGACTAGATGGCTTCATGTCAGAGTTTTACCAAATCTTTAAAGATGATTAGTGCCTAAATTATCAAATCTTTTCCAAAATTTAGAAAATGAAGTAATACAATACAAAACATTCTATAAAGCAAACATCACCTTTATCCCCAAATCAGGGAAAGACCCAATGAGAAAAGAAAATTATAGACCAATATCACTAATAAATATTGATGTAAAACATTCAATAAAATCCTAACAAACAGAATCCAACAAAACATTAAAAAAATTATACATATGACTAAGTGGGATAGTCCCACTAAGTGGGATAGGGTAGTTCAATATACATAAATGTATAAATGTAATTCAGCTACAAACAAAGTAAAAAATATAGACTATATTATTCTCTCAATTAATGCAGAAAGAGCTCTTGATAATATTCATCATCCCTTCATGATCAGAAAACAAGAAAATTGGTACAGAAGGAATATTTTTTAAACTAATAGACTCCATCTATTGAAAAACCACAGCCAATATCGAATTGAACAGAGTTAAATTGAAATCCTTTCCTTTTAGATCAGGAAATAGTCAAGGTTGTCAATTGTATCCATTGTTCTTTAACATTGTAATAGATGTTTTAACCACTGCAATTAGAGAAGAAAAGGGGAGTATGTGTATCCACATAGGGTCAGAAGAGATCAAACTTCCACTCTTCGCCGATGATATGATTTTATATCTAGAAAACACCAGGGATTCTACTACAAAACTCTTAGAAGTTATCAAGGAATACATGTATGTCTCAGGCTACAAAATCAACACCCATATATCTGTAGCCTTTATATGTACCAACAATAGGAAAATCGAAAAAACAGACATAAACACTATTCTATTCATGGTAGTGCCAAAGAAAATGAAATATTTGGAAGTTTACCTTATAAAGGACATGTAAGATCTGTATAAAGACAACAATAAAACTTTAAGAAAAGAAATAATTGAAGATGTTAACAAATGGAAAAACATACCATGCTCATGACTAGAAAGAATCAACATTGCTACCCAAAGCAATATATAATTTTAATGCAATTTCTATTAAAGCCTCATTATCATATTTTAAAGATCTTAGAAAATAATACTTTGTTTTATATGGAATCATTAAAAAAAATGAATAACCAAGACATTACTCAGAAATAAAAACAAAGAAGGAAGAATGATACCAGACCTCACACTGCGCTGTAAATCAATAGTGATCATGGTACTAGCAGAAAAAAAGAGAGGTAGATGTCTAGAACAGAATAGAGAACCAAGTGATGGATCCTGCTACTTACAATTATCTGATTTTTGACAAGCCAATTTCAAAAATTCAGTTGGGTAAAGACTTCATATTTAACAAATGGTGCTGGGTAAACTGGCTGGTGACATGTAGAACACTGAAACTGGACTCATACCTTGCACCATTAACTAAGACAGATTCTCAATAAATAAATGGTTTAAACCGAAGTTATGAATCTATAAAATTCCTAAAGGAAAGTGCAGGAAAACCTCTTGAAGGAATCAACCTGAGTGAATATTTTATGACAAGGACTCCCCAGGTAATTGATGCAGTATTCAAAATACACTACTGAGACATGATCAAACTAAAACGCTTCTGCACATCCAACAGCATAATAAGTATAGCAAGTAGACAACCCTCAGAATGTGAGAAAATATTTGTAGGCTATACCTCCAACAAAAATTTAATAACCAAAATCTACAGAGAATTCAAACATATTAGCAAGAAAAGCACAAGTGATCCCATCTCATTGTGGGGAAATGACTTGAAGAGAAACTTCTCTAAAGAAGACAGGTGCATGGCCTTCAGACACAAGAAAAAAATGCTCATAATTTTTTATCATCAGAGTAATGCAAATTAAAACTACTTAGAAATAGTACCTGACTCCAGTAAGATAAGCCCACATAAGAAAATCCCAAAACCAGAGATTATGGAGTGTATGTGGAGAAAGAGGAACACTTCTACACTGCTGGTGAAAATTCACATGAATACATTCCTTTCGGAAGGATGTTTGGAGAATACTCAGAGATCTAAAAATATACCTGCCATTTGATTTTACAATTTCTTTACTAGGTTTGTACCCAGAAGACCAAAAATTACAATATAACAAAGACATCTGTACCAGAATTTTTATTGCAGCCTAATTCATAGTTACTAAGTCATGATGGAAGCCCAATTGCCCAATGACCCAAGAATGAATGAATAAATTGTAGTACGTGTATACTATGGAATATTATACAGCCTTAAAGAAAAATGGAGACTTTAGCTTTTTCATGTTTACAAAGATGGAGCTGGAACATATTCTTCTTAGCAAAGTATCTAAAGAATGGAAGTATCTAAAGTATCTTTAGAATGGAAGTAAATGTATCCAATCTACTCAGTCCTACTATGAACCTAATTTATATCTTTCATATGAAGGCTATAACCCAACTATAGCACAAGAACATGGAAAAAGGGCCAAGGAAAGGATGGGGAGTGGGAGATATGAGTGGTACCACACCTACACTGCATCTTGGAATGAAAAAAGGCAAAACTTACTAAATGCAGAATATGAATTTCTTCATACAATAACTGAGAAAATGCCATGAGGCTATCTTAAACAATTTGACAAAAATATTTCACATTGTATATGAAACCAGCACATTTACCCCTTGACTGTACTAATATGCACAGCTTGATTTAATTTTTAAAAATTACATTAGAACAGAATGTCTTTAGGACTCCTAATAGTATTTACAGATGATTTGATCCATATAACATGCTATATTGACACAATGAATATTTTTTAACAATCAAAAGGAATGAAGTGCACATTTATGTTACAGTAGGAATTACCTTAAAATCATTATGATAAGGGTGAAAGGTGGGAGGAGGTAAAATGTTTGACTTGAAGCAGTTTTCCATACAGGCACTTCCAAAGCAGAAACTGTAAATCTAAGAAGCTGTATGCTCAAGTCAGTCTCTGTAGTATAGTGTAGCAGCAACAGAGATGGAAACAATAGGGCTCACACCCATGGGGATACTTTGGAGAGAAACTTTACTAAAAGTTGTCTCAAGAATTCAATAAATTCAAAAACACAATAAGCAAAGATTTGACACATTGTGCAAAAACTCACAGCCCTTAAATATCTGAGAAATACAGTAGAATTGCTCAGTAACAGAATTGAGCAAATAAAGAATGGATTTCTGACTTTTAAGACAAATCTTTTCAATGTTCTCAAATGTTCAGAGAGGAAGAGAAGTGGAGTTCAACAATGGATCCTTCTCTCAGATTTCTGGGAAAATTTGAGAAAACTAATATTTGCCTTACAGGAAGTTATGAAGCCAATGAGGTTGATTTGAAAGGCCCTGGTGCTCTACCTGAAGACAAAATTGAGAAGAATGTCAAAAACATAGAAGGAGTTTCAGAAATCCAGATAGCAGACCCCAGCATATCTCATCTTTAAAGTATGACAATGGAGGTTTAATAGGTATTGCATTAAAATTATATATTGCTTTGGGCATTATAGACATTTTGACAATGTTGATTCTTCTCAGCCATTAGCATGGTATGTTTTTCCTTCGGCTATTTCTTTTCTTAGAGTTTCGTAGAGATCTTTCACGTTCTTTGTTAGGTGTACTCCCAAATATTTCATCTTCTTTGGCACTACTGTGAAAGGAATAGAGTCCTTGACTGTTTGTTCGGCTTGGTTGTTGTTGGTATATATAAAGGCTACAGATTTATGGGT
>CAUYPK010037320.1:0-34287 GCA_963574355.1 Loris lydekkerianus | reverse complement strand
AAATGTAAATGTCATGCCACGGTGACTGGGAAAATACCAGGAAGGCTATGTTGAATATTGGGATGAAAATGTGTCAAATGGTTTATGAAGCTAGTATATGATGCCCCATGATCATATCAATGTACACAGCTATGATTTAATAAATAAAAAAAAATAAAAAAAAAATATTAAGTTGAATATGGTTCTAAATTGGTGGACACAAGTCTCACTGAGTCTAGAATCATGTATACAAAATCAAAAGTTGCTTCATACAAAGCTATCATTTAAATAAATAAATAACATTAATAATGAGATATGTCAACCACCACAAAAATTGTACAATAAGCCAATTCTTTAGAATAATAAAATAATTTTAATTATTACATTGCATTTTCATGAAGTCTCTGTGAAGGGGAGAATATCCTTATAAAGTCTCTTATTGACCCAGTTTTAACAAGAAGTGCATAATGGAAGGCAATCAGGCTTTGTACATAGCTTTATGATGATGGTAATCGAAACTATGCAATCACATAGATATTTTGCTCTCTTTAACTAGCTCTGAATAATCAGTGATTTTCAATGGCAGAAAAGGGGCTATTCCAAATTGCAACACTAGCAAAGCATTGTGATGTTTACATTCAACCCAGATGTATTCTCTTTTGATGGCATTTATAAGGAACAAGATTTCAATGGCAAAAAAAAAAAAAAAAAAAAAAAAACAAGGTTGTTGAGTGCTTGGTTCAGAATTACAAAAATACAGGGTCAGACAATTAAGTTCATGAACTTGTTCTAGAAAAATGCCACATACCTCATTGCTGAATATCACTAGGGTCACCTTCAAAGTGCTCCCCTTGAGAAGCTATGCACCAGTGCCAGTGCCTGGTCCCACCTTGAAAGCAATTTTGGAACTGTTTCTGGAGTGGCCATCAAAACTGTCATTGTGTTACTCTCAGTGTATTGCATGTCACCAACATGCATTCCTTTCCATATTTCTGTTATCTCTGTGTAAAGAAAAAGTCATTGGGGGCCAGATCAGGTGAGTAGGGAGGATGTTCCAGGACAGATTTTTGTTTACTGGCTAAACCCTCCCTTGCGGTCAGTGTCCCGTGAGCTGGTGCTTTGTCACAATGCAAGAGGCGCGCTTTTCTCCTTCCAAGGTTTTCAGTTAAGATTTTCCTGTTTCTCTATCAACATTTACTTGGTCTGCCATGATTCTCACACTCAGCCAATGATTTTTACCCACAGTTCAACGAATATTTGCAATGTTTTCAGCAGTTCTGCTCTTTCCTGGCCAGCCCGGTCTCTCTTCATCAGTGATACTTTTGCTCCTCTCAGAAAAATATTTAATCCATTTCTACTCTGCCATTTTCTTCATGGTATTATCACCATAAACTTGGACTAACATGTTCCTGATTTCACTTCTACTCTTGCCAAGTTTAACAAGAAATTTATGAATGTTTGTTGCTTTAATTCAAGTTTTAACATTCTCGCCATGGCACACAAAAACACACAAGAAGGAACATCACTCAGCAAGACGCCACCACATGCGGACAAGAACAAAACTGCAAAGACCCTGAGATACCAAGGTAATGAAACCTTACCGAGGTGTTTGCACAGCTCTGCTGATGTAAGTATACAGTGGCAAGTCCACAACCTTAATTATCAAAAATTTGTATGTCGCTGTTTGTGAGATTTTTGCCAAATTCCCTTATAAAAATGCTACGGTAAGAAAAAGATAACCCTCAGACGTTGACTTAGCTGTTTCATATCTCCCAATACAGCTGCAAATGTGCTGATTGCCAGAAACAGCTCGAAAGGAGCACAAGATTTCAATTCCTTCCATATAGAGTGGGATAGTCTGGTCTCAGTTCACCATTTCAGGGAACAGCATATTCATGATGTTCACATTTGTTTATCACACAGTTAACATTATCCCTTTCTCCTTTATTAGATATTATTCACCTCCAGGACCAAAGAAAGGATTTCAGGCACATGAGAGGAGCAACATTTGATATGGATGGATATAAGAGTAGATTTGTGGAGGAAGATTTCATAACATTCACCAAATTCTCAAAGTTATAGAAAAACCTGAATTTGCTGAAGTTTTTCTTTAGTCATATTTCTTCTAGGTCTCTGAGTCCCATCTATAAGACCTTCAAAAGTTATGTCTCCCTACTGGACTATTCCAAAATCCTTTGATATATTAATATGAGTAATACTTTTCTTTCTAGAGACTATCAACTTTCTAAAGATTAAAGGAAGCTTTAGTCTTTTTTACTTAAAAATTGCTGAAAGACTCCAGACATATAAAGTCTATTTCTAAAATACCCACTATAGCTATCAATTTTTTAAACACCTTTAACTTGTGAAAATAAGGAAATCGTATTTTATTAAAAACTAGAAGACCAAGAAAACATGCTAGAAGAAAGCTCTTAAGAGATCTTTAAAAATACCAGGCCGTGCCTACAGCTAGCTGCCACCAGGTGAGCAGTAGTGCTTCCCATGGACCTGTGAATAGTCATTACACAGACAACAAACAAGCAAATTAACATGTTATAATTAACTGATATGATTAACAGTACAATTCAAGTTTCTACTATATACCACTTTGAGAATTTGGTGAATGTTATCAAATTTTTCTTCATAAAATATTTTTCTCCATAGACAACAAAGAGGGAAATGAACTTGTTGATATAATCAACAGGATAATTCAAGTTTCTATTATATACCACTCTGAGAATTTGGTGAATGTTATCAAATTTTTCACCATCCATATCAAATGGTGTTCCTTTCAGACCCCTGAGGTCCTTTCTCTGGTCTCTTAGATGAAGAATGCCTTATAAAGGAGGAAGAGATAATGTAAATTGGTTTAGAGGGTTTCAAATGAAATATGGAAGAAGGAAGTGATGAAAATTTGGAAACTGAATGATCTCAATTAGGGTCTGGAAAGAACGAGAGTGAAAGAAGCTTCTGAGAATACATGAAGGGAAATAATTAGAAAGTAGATCAGAAAAAAATTCTCACTGCATTAACTATCTACCTGTGCACCAGGAGTGAGGCTATCCCTATAAATTGTGAAGAAGGAGGCCGTCCAAGAGAATTCTCACCCCAAATTGAAGGAGATATAAAGGTCCAAAGAGCCAGCAAATTAGAAATTATACAGGAATGTTGAAGTTCAAATCAACAAGGTAATGGAGAAGACTACTGCTCACAGGGACAGAAAGAGATGTGTAGACGTGCAGCCAGAAATAAGAACGTGAGGAAGTTCAAGTAGAGACTGTAAGGGATGTTTTTCCAGTCCTAAAGTCATCCAGAAGTTCTGAGACTATTAAAACTTTGCTTTATTTTGCTTAATTCAGTTTTCATAAACATATTTAAGTAGAAGATTTAAATGCATTTCTTAAGTAATGCCAGTTAATATTCCATAAAACCAGTGTTTTGTAGAATTCACTTTGGGGAATTGCACTTTTGCCTTACGAACTAGAAGTGATTTAATAGTTAAGAAAGCAAGCTCGGGAATCAGAATACCTGAATACAAACCTACTGTCCAACTTAATCCTGATATGATCTTAGACTTTTAATCTAAATATTCTATTCTCAGGTCTCTTGTTTATAAAACAAGGCTTGCGATAGCATTTGTCTTAAAAATGTTGTTATACAGTTTAAATAGCATAAGACCCAGAAAGCATATAACATAGTTCCTGAAACTTAGTAAATTCTTGACAAATGTTAACTATTGTTACCATCATCATCATCATCCTTAGTGAAGTGACCCAGTTTAAAGAACCATGGGAAGCCCAGTATATTGATGAGGATAGGCCAGAATTTTACTAAGTAACAACTTCCCAAATTCAATGACTTAAGTGTGCATTGGCCTGGGAAGACTTCTCATGCTAGTCACTCATGGGTGTAGGTTGATGGAGGCTCTGTTTCATCACATATTTCCATAATTGCTGAGCCAGAAAAAGGGGACATGCAGAATTACTCATGCCATTTAAAGTTCTAATAAAAAGTGACATGAGTCCCCATGGTTCATATTTCATTGGAAAAGCAAGTCACACTTTTATATTTAACTTCAATTTTCCCCTTAAGCCTTCCTGTCTTCTTAGTGCCTACTGACAGTTTAATGCCTATACTGCCCTTTACTTGGCTACCCATCATATTTATACCATATGTCACTGTTGACCAACTTTTCTAAAATGAGAAAGTTTGATGAATAATATAACTTCTGGTTCTAAAAATCTATGACCATGTATGATCTCTAAAAGCTTTCCAAGTCCCCAAATGGGGTGATTCTAAATCTTCCCATTGTGTGTTTTAAGCCATAAAATACCCTCCACACACACCTCATTTATCTGCATAATGACCATTGGTATCAACTTTTGTGTTTTAATGATGGTGAGGAAGGAAGAAAAAATATTGCGGGGTGGGGACAATGCTGGAGTATAAAGATGAAGAGTTTTAAAATTCAAAAAGTAAAATATTTTCTTATTAGAATTAAGCAACCAAGCCAGAACAATATAAATAATGCAATCAAAAACCCCACAATTTCTTGTCCACTATCAAACATATAAACTTGTGGATTTTAGAGTTTTGTTTTCCTGCAGTATATGGCAGTTGGTCTAAAGAGTGATTCAGACTGGGGTATTTTCTAATAATTCAGACTTGTAGTCACTACAACAGATCTGATGAATTGGTTTCTATTCAGAGGTTTCATAATAGGAGGACCCTATTACATGCTCAATAATAAGTAAGTAAAACTTACGTAATTAGCAAGTAAAACTATTAAATAAATTATACTTATTATTTCTTATTAAATAAATTATGCTTATTATTTTTATTCTTAAAAAAAAGAAAAAGAATAAAAATCTCATGGCAGGTCATTCCTAGTTGTCAAAGGTAATATCAAGGCAGCTACAGCAGAAACACAGGTGTGAAGGCTCTGATGAGGGTAATGAAGGAAAAGGAGGGGCCTTGGTAATTTAAGTGAATAGAAGAGTAAAGACATGCATCAAAGACAACTCCAAGTTCTCCACCTGGGTGAATGCTAAGCAGCAAGAGATTAAATATTCAAAAGAATGGCGTAGGCAATAAATGTTGTAAAAGATCAAAGAGCTAGCAGAGCCATGTGGCTGACCTAGAGCATTAAGACCAGCCTATGGAAAGGACATATGGGACTAGTGTTTCATAGAAGAAACAATGGACAGTAATTTCTGACAGACATGATATGGGAAGGGGTGACAGAGAGTGAGGACAAGCTAAAGGTAACCTTGAGATGTCAAGGCAGTGTGACAAGGATGGATGGTGTTGTTTAATTTGCAGGGGGCAAAAAACAAGAAAGAATTCCCTAACCTTTCTTTTTCTGGTGGCTTCAAATCCACTTCAAACTCTGGTGTCTCTGGTATATTCTATTTTAAAAGGATACATTTTCTTATTTAAAGTCAAGAGGTTTGATAGAGCACAGAGGTTAGGACACCCCAGCAAGCTCAAAGTGCCTCTACAAGTTTCTTAATGCTTCCCTTTCATCCTCTTCTGCCTCTTTGACTTAATATTCACCTCCACTCAATGATTCACTTGGGTTTTGCAACAAATCCCTCCTGACAAGCCCACAAATCCTCCTAGACTTAGTGCAAAGTCATACAGCTGAACTAACCTTCCCAATTCTTGTTTTGACATTTGGGTTGCTCTTTCAGGTGTACAGAAAGCAGGTATCCTGAGCAACAGGATTAAAATCAAAGAGAAAGACTCCTGGAAGGGTAGCTAGTGCTGCCATGGGGTCCAGAGAGCTGTTCACACCCACGTGCATGACAACTGCAGGTCTCTGTGAGTTCCTGGGGAGAGACACTCAGCAGAAAGCTCACAGCTTGATCTGCAGATGCCAATTTGAGCTTACAGCCTGGTATGTGTTTTGATTTGAGGACTCAGGAAATTAGACAAGGAAGCCACAAATGGGCAATGAATATGGAACACAAAATATCATGTTTGCAATAAATGCTCTCCTACATTTTGAGAGACATATTTTTGGAGAGGTGAAATGTGGCTGAAGTTGGAAGTTTAAAGTTTGCAAAAGTTCAAATGTTATGTTATGGGAACATTACTATCTTAGAGAAAATAATCCTAAGAATGGAAGGGTTCTACATTTCTTATTCTGACTTTGATGCTTTTCTCAGGGAAACTGCAATGGAAACCAAAACCTCCCCTCTAGACAAGATTTGGGGTCATGTCAAGCAGCCAGGTGTATCCTCATGGAAAAAAGGAACTGACAGCTGGAGCTCTCTGCTTCACAAACTCCCAGCAGCTTTAATGAGGAGGTCAGCCTCACACTTGCTGCAAGAAAGCAAGCTTCTTCCCATCAGGTACATTGTCCACATGGGCTACAGAAATGTCTTTGATAGAATTCAAAGTGCCTTAAGAATTATAATAATAAAAAAAGAGCACTATTTGAAATTTTTTCATGAGCCTAAGACCTACCATGGGAGCTTATTAAAGAAATATACTCTCAGCCCTGAGATCTTTATTCAGCTGGTTTGGGGGGTCCTGGGAATCTGCATTTTCAATAAGTCCCCAGGTGATTTCGAAAGAGCGAGCTCTAAGAATTACATATAATTCAGCACTAAATTCACAGAGAATGTAGAGGAAAGAGGAGAACGGGCCTTCCTTCCTCCCTCCTGCAGGTATTTATTGAACCTTTGCTATGTGCCTAGCACTTTGCTACATAACAGGGATACTATGGTGTACAGGTTCCTGAGGGCTGATGTAACAAATTACCAGAAACTGCATGGCTTCAAATAACAGAAATTTATTATTTCACACAATTCAGAAGGCCAGAAGTCCAAATCAAGATGTCTGCAAGGTTGGTCCTGTCTGGAGGTATTAAGGGAGAAACTATACCATGCCTCTTTCCTAGATTCGGGTGGGAATCCTTGGTATTGTTGAATTATGGATGCATTTTTTTTTTTTTTTCAATCTCTACCTCCATGATATCACTTTCTCTGTGTCTCTGTATTTTTTTCTGTTTCTTATCAGGACACTCTCATTGGCTGTAGAACAACCCTCATTCAATATGAACTCATGTCAATCTTTAAATATATCTGAAAAGAACCAACTTTTACATAAGATCACATTCTGAGTTACTGAAGGGTGATGAATTTGGGGGACTAACACTATTCATCCTACTGCAAATGGGAAAAATTGAGCTGCTACTTGTCCTCATGGAGTTTACAATCCAGTTAGGGAAATAGATATTAATCTAGTAAGTACACAAAGAAATATGAAAGTTCAACTGGGAAAGTGCTACAAGGTAAAAGTGCGTAAAGTAAAGACTAGCCAGGTATAATCTATCATTCAAGAGCTATTTTAAATTAGGTCTGCTGGCTCGGGCCTATAATCTCAGCATTTTAGGAAGGCCATGGAGGAGGACAGCTTGCAGCCAGGAGTTTGAGACCAGCATGGGCAACCTAATGAAGCCTAATCTCTACAAAAAATTTTTTAAAAAAATTATCCAGGTGTGGTGGCATGCACCTGAGTCCTAGATAACTTGGAAGGCTGAATGAAACCCCATTTCTATAATAATCCAGAAGATCAATAAAACTAAAATTTGGTTCTTTGAAAGGATAAACAAAATTGACAACCTTCTTGCTAGATTAACCAGTAACAGAAAAGAAAGGACCCAAATAAGCTCAATCAGAAATGATAAGGGAGATAATACAACTGATGTTATATAAATACAAAATATTATCTATGAATTCCAAAAAAAAATCTCTACTCACATAAACCTGAAAATTTAGAGGAAATGGATAAACTCTTGGAAACACACAACCTCCTAAGACACAATCAGGGAGAAATAGAACTGAAGAGATCAATAATGAGCAATGAGATTGTAGGAGCATTAAAAACTCATCCAAAAAAATAAAAGCCCCAGATTAGATGGATTTCCAGACCAATTATATTAGATCTACAAAGAAGAGTTGGTACAGATACTGCAGAAATTATTCCATAATATCAAGAATTAGGAAATTGTCTCCAACTCATTCTACAAAGCCAGTATTACTTTGATACCAAAGCCAAGAAAGAACACAACAAAAAAAGAAAACTACAGATCAATATCTCTTAAAAATATAAATGCAAAATCTTCATGAAATACTGGCAAACCAAATTCATCAGCACATGAAAAAAATAATCCATCATGACCAAGTGGGCTTCAACCCAGGGATGCAAAGATGGTTCAGCATATGTAAATCAAAAAATGTGATTCGACACATAAATAGAAGCAAAAACAAACATCAAAAGATCATCTCTATAGATGCAGGAAAAGCATATGACAAAATTCAGCACCCTTTCATGATAAAGCCCTCAATAAACTAGGCATAGAAGGAATATATCTTAAAATAATAAAAGCCCCGTATGACAGACACACAGGCTTGAAAGCCACTGAGAACTGGAACAAGACAAAGGATACCTACTGTCATCACTTCCACTCAACTTAGTGCTGGAAGTCCCAGCCAGAGCAATCAGGTGAGAAAAAGAAATTAAAGATACCCAAATCAGGAAAGAGGAGGTCAAATTATAACTTTTTCTGACAATATAATATTTAGAAAACTCCAAAGATTTCATCAACAGACTCTTGGAATTGATAAATAAATTCAGCAAAGTCTCAAGACACAAAATCAATATACACAAATCAGTAGCATTCCTATACACTAGTAACAGTCAAGCTGAGTATCAAATCAAAGACTCAATGCCATTTACAATAGCTACAAATAAACTTAAATACCTATGAATATGCCTAAGGAGGTGAAAGATCACTAAGAAGAGAACTACAAAGCACTGAAGAAAGAAATCAAAAAGGACAAAAATAAATGGGAAAACATCATGCTTATGGATCAGTAGAATCAGCATTATTAAAAATGTCCATCTTACCCAAAGTAATTTACAGATACATTGCAATCCACATCAAAATATCAATGACATATTTTACAGATCTAGAAAAAAATTAATTCTGTGCTTTGTTTGGAACCTGAAAGGATCCCAAATAGCCAAATCTTAAGCAAAAAGAACAAATCTGGAGGGATCACATTACCAAACTTCAAACTATACTTAAAGGCTACTATAACCAAAACAGCATAGAATTATCACAAAAATAGAGATGTAAACTAATGGAACAGAGCAGAAAACTCAGATTTATAAACTCATCCACAGATAGCCAAGTGATCTGAGACAAACCAGAAAACAAAATATACTGAGAAAAACAATCCCCGTTCAATAAATGGCACTCTGAAAATTGAATAGCCGTATGTAGAAGAATGAAATAGAATTTATAAATCTTACCTCTCTCACAAAAATTAATTCAAGGTGGATAAAAGACTTAAATGTAAGATATTAAACCATAAGAATTCTAGGGGGAAAATGTTGGAAAAGCACCTCTACATATTGACCTAGGCAAAAAAATTATGAAGACCCAAATGGTAATCACAACAAAAACAAAAATAAGTTAATGGGACTTCATTCAATTAAAAAGCTTCTCCACAGCCAAGGAAATAATCAACAGACCAAATAGACAACCTACAGAATGGAATAAAATAACAAGAATCTACAAAGAACTCAATCAAATCAGCAAGAAAAGTCAAATAGTCCCATCAAAAAGTGGGTAAAAGACATTAATAGAAGGTTCTCAAAAGAATATAAATGGCCAAGAAACAAAAGACTAAAATATTCAATATTGCTATTCATCAGGGAAGTGGAAATTAAAACCACAATGAGATCTCACCTTATCCCACTAGAATAGCTTTCATTAAAAGACAAAAAATAATAAATACTGGCATGAATGCAGAAAGGAACACTTGTATACTGTTGGTGGGACTGTAAATTAGTACACCTTGTATAGAAAATAGTATGGAGATTTCTCAAAGAATGAAAAGTATACCTTCATTTTGATCAGCAATGCTACTACTGGGTATTTGCCCAAAAGAAAAGAAGCCATTTTATTTAAAAAGGCACTCACACCCAGATGTTTATTTCAACACAATTTACAATTGGAAAGATGTGGAATCAAGTCAAGTGTGGATTAACAAATGTGGTATATGTATACCATGGAATACTACTCAGCCATGAAGAAAGATGACATCCTAAAGTCTTTTGCAGCAATTTGAATAGAACTGGAAACCATTATTCTAAGTGAAGGACGTAAAGAATGAAAGCACCATGTATTCACTATTAAGTTGGTATTACCCATTGAGCACACATATGCACTGGGGAAATAAAATTCAACAGAAATCAAGCAAGGAAATGAGAGGAGGAGGGGATGGACGAAAACCTATCTGATGGGTATCATCAACACTATCTGGGTGACAGGCACACTTACAACCATGACTCAAGCATTATAAAAGTGACCCATGCAACCAAAATATTTGTACCCCCATAATACTTTGAAATTTGTTTAAAAAGAAACTATTTTATTTGCTCTTACTACTCACTTTTCAAAATATTATTTTAGTTACTAATTATGGTAAGTATGAAATTTATAAGTTATGTTCTCCTGTCAGAAGACTGACAATCCTTTTAGGAGGATAAGACAACTACACATTAAACAAATATAAAGTAATAACATATATTATCCAATAAAACACCAAACTATGTGATAATGTAAATGTAGTAAGTGTTCAAAGAAGGACTAGATACTGAAAGGTGAGTAGATATTTTTTATTGTGGCAGGAGGAATAAGATGCTGGTAGAAGTAGGTATTAATATTTAACTTTCTCTCTGCTGTGATTCATTACCAGTCTCATGGTTTCCATGAGAGAGTCATCAAGGCACAACAAATATACTAGGCCACACACATGGGGTAGGAGCTAAACCAGTCACTTTAAAAACTGGATGGCTGACTTTTACTGCCTCCAATTCACAGCTTTCAAGGGCAGTTATTTCCTTGCCATGCCTGCAGCTGTACTTTTAGTAATAGTCCACTTAAGTCAATTAGGGGACTCAAATATTTGATCTAATTTAATACCAGCTTTCCTTGGTTCATGGGAAGGACTAAAACAATGACTTGCACATAGTAGGAACTTAGTAACAAATGCTTGCTAAATTAAGGAAAACAGGTCTATTTAAGCAAAACTTCTGTGTGTGTGTGTGTGTGTGTGTGTGTTTTAGCAATAGAGATAAAAAGAAGGGCTATTGACTTTGGAGAAGTAGGAAATTATGCTCTCAATAGCCTCATTTTCTCTTAAAGTACTATGAGTTTGATACACTTTTGTCCTCTAATTTTAATCTACCCATCACTTGCTGAAGACGTCATATGTTCCAGACACTTTGCTAAGTTTTTACATGCACTATCCTATAAGCATCCTTCCAAGAGATATTATTATCTCCATTTAGAACTCTAAGGCAAGCCCTTCAAATCCAAAAATCTGTGCTAAACTCTAGACTTCTGTATCAATTTGGGCATAGTAGTTGTGCCCCCAAACATTTAATAAACCTACTTGCTATTTCAACTCCACTGTGATGGTTTCCTCTTCCTCCTTTTTTACTATAATAAAAAAGATTCACTTTATGTTTCTTAACTTTAATTCCTGATCTGCTTTCCTTTCCCTTTAGGCTTGTCTTAGATTTGCAACTAAGAAGACCCTTGCAGGTCAGTTTTGTTAGTTCTGGGGTAACCCTGGTATTAGGGCTGGTGGAGGATAAATAAGTAGCAAGGAAAGGCTAAGGGTGAAGAGTGGGAAGCAAATTGTAGCTAGGAACCAATCTGCAGATAGGAACTGTTCCCTGGTGGGAACATACCAGTACATAGTAATGAATTCGTGGTGACTTTTAACTGACCTAGACTGCATTACCATCTAATTAATATACCTTGAGTGGAGCTTTAAGTGAAGGATTCTGGCGAAGACATGTGTAGAAATAGAAATTGTTATGTAACCAACCTGTTATGTAATCAGTTATATAACCTCAACCTGTCAATCACCTAAAAGACTGCAAAGAACAACCCATCCTGCCAGGAGAGAGGTGGGACAAATTAGTGAGCACAGGAAAGGCAAGCTGCACTCAGACTCTGGGCGCTTTCCCCACTCATGGAGACTGATCAGCTCCTCAGTGTCTGGAAAGTACTTTCACTTTGTGTCACTTTGTGTAGTTTCCTTCTTTACAGTCTCTTCTTATAGCTTCTTTCTTTTTCCTGTAATACATTGTGTGAGATTCCTCTGTATCTGTGATCATTCTGTCATCAAATTGACTCAGTCCTCAGTCTTGACACTGGGAACCTGGGGACCAGGCAACATCCAGATGGACCTAACACTGGCTCAATCTCCTTCTGATCTTCAGGTGGTAATCTGTAGTCCCCATCACCCCATGGTGAGGAATAGTGGGCAGGTCTGAATCCAGAGGACTGCGATCCTGTGTCAAGAATCGTTTCTTAAGGAAACTTCAAGGCACAAAGAAGAGACCGCATACGTTGAAAGCAACAAAGGCAAAGAAGATGCCATTTTGAGAATAACTTTTCAAAATAATAGAGACTAGGTTACCCACGAGTGTCTTTTTAGTGAGCCAGAGTGACCAACATTTTGCTTGAGCTTCTCTCAGTAAGTCTGCCTGTGGAGACTTTTTATAGAGAAATCTGCCTCTGAAACTGAACTGACGATTTCTTTCTTGGGCAGTTTAATGCAGCCTCTTATTTGTTATTGTTATGCTAATGTAGTCTCAGTTAATATGGAGGAGACTTCATAGAACTCTAAGATGTGCGGGAGCCACATTCTATAAACTAATTAATAATATTTGCTGGAGTGCAGAAACCATCAATCTCGTTGACACCTAACCAACTTTAAGTGCATCATGGGCCACGGAAAGATGAATGGTGGGAGGTAGACTTTTGGGGGGGAAATGCAGCAACATTTGAGCATGAGTAGTTAACCACCAATCATGTAAGGAAATTAACTCTTATTCAAGAAAATTATACGGTCAGCATGTTTCCTTAGCGATCCAAGGAAAAGGGATTCTTAACCAGCTGAATCCAGAATTCTTTTCTACTTAGCAGTAGAAATATCCCTTCAGGCAGGACAGATGCAAGGGCATTTTCAGATTTCATTGGTTCTATGAAGTCTGAAAATGTGTATCTCCCATCATTTCAAACATTTTAAAATGTACTCACATTCTCATTAAATATAAACTTTGGGGATAAATAAATCTTTAACTCTGCTTTCAAAAATACATGAGTAGAGGTTACTTTTTAAATTTATAATTGACTATAATTTCCCAGACCCATCAAACATTCCCTGGGACACTGGTAAATTATTTTTAACACATTAGCTTCCACACTAGAAAAAATAATTTCCTTGGGGCCATGGTGTTTCATTAGGTCAAGATAAATCAAGAGACTTTTGAGTTCTACATGTGTATGTATGTATATGTTTCCCTAAGCCCCAGGCTCAAAACTAGGGTAAATTAAATAGAACTCACATAGCATTTTAGGTGTTAACCATAACTAAATTTAATAACAAGTGAAGTCAACATAATGTTTCCGTTTGTAGACATTTAAGCAAACATGTAAGAATTTTGATTTTGCAATTTTGGTTTTTTTATTTGGAGCCAATTTTTTTTCAGCATTTAATCATTTTAGTAAGACCTTGAGAAGGTCCTAGCCCCAGGCATTGTATCTTTTGGTGCAATAGACAGATTAGCCCTGGAAGGGTGCCCTAGTTTCTCTTAGCTTGATGACTCTAGTCATTATAATTTTCTACTAAATGGTCTTGCTCCTATTTAATGTTTCCAAACAACCTTCTGGTTGTAACATGACCGTTCAATAACTTTCATACACAAAGGAAACATACTGAGCAACCCAGCCCAACACTATGTATAATGAATGTGTGTGCATGTAAGCAATAACTATAAAATGTATTGAAGAGTTGTAATATGTCAGGCACAGCTGTACACTCTATACACTATATTTTTCTCCCTCTTTATTTCTTTGTGCTTTATAAAAACAATTGATTGAGAAAAAAAGAAAAGCAAGGCCAGAGGAAATAGAGATTAGAGAAATATTAATAGAAACAGGAAGTGGTAGAGTGTAATGGCTTAGTATTGGATTCCTAGAGAAAGTATTCTAGGATTCCACTACCAGATTTGCCTCTACTTAATTGTAGTACAACCTTGGGAAACATATTTAACATCTTTGAATGTTGGTTCCATCATTTATCAGGTAGAATTAAAAATAGTACTTATTTAAGTCAATTTTTGTGATAATTAAAGGATCCGATATAGTAAGAATAGGACGTAAAAAATAACGAATACTCAATAATTATTAATCATTATTATGAAATGTGTGTGAAGAATTAACCTGAATTTGGCTCCACTTGAGCTTTAGTGTTGGGTAACATTTCTGAGGCCTGAGGAGGCTCAGAATAAATCAAAAACTTTGTTTAGGATGTTATGGTGCAATTCAATTTACAAAAAGGAAAATTTTAACAGAGCTTAGCACTCAGGCAGAGTCTTTGAATTTTCCATTATTCCAATACTTCGTTTTGTTTCTGTTGCTTTGAAGTGAAAACATTTTAAGGCATTTTTTTTCTTATTCTTTGGAAAATACAAAATATTAAACAAAGGAGGAAAACTACTCTCCATGGCTTAGATATTCTAGAGGTCACAGAATCTTCAAAGTTTCTCAATTGTGGGCCAGCTGTTCTTCCATCTCCCAATACAAAACAGATTTTCAGCCCAGAATTCAGGGTGTTCCTTTCATGTCCTTCATTAAAGGATTTTTGCATGATAGCAACTCCAGCTTCATTTCTCTTTTTTCTCTCTTGGCCAGTATCTTATCTGGCAGCTTTATCAGTTAAATATTCATTGGTCAAATTAGAATTCAGCCAAATGCCTTCCTATTTAAAATGGCTGGGTGACTATAGTGATCATTTGTCAATGTCCCCTTCTGAATTGTTAGTGAGATAGACCTACACACATTATTTGAGACAGAAAATGAATAGTTCCAGTTGCTATGGTTACGGGCAGGGTAGGGACAGTTGTTTACAAGTTATCTTTGTTTTTAAGCTCTACGTGTGTGCATGTGGCATGTACCCACATATGCATGTGCACACGTTTGCATACTGAAGTGCCAGATACTCTTAGTAAAGCACTCATTTCATGTATTCTGTCTCCATGTCTCCATTAATCCCCTCGTCCTTGTTAGATTATTTAGCATGATTTTCTCTTTAGGAGTTATGAATTCACATATATCACAAAAGGACATTTATAGATTGGGCAAACCTACTATTCTTGAATGGTCCGAGAATTGACGGGTGTTTACCTAGTTGAAAATTCATTTCTCAGTATCACAGTTTATTTCCTTATTCTTAAAGGGTATCTGTTTACACAACAAAATAAACCCACAACAAAACTAGCCTAAGGAGAATAGTTTAGCAGTTTATCATTTTGCTAGATGAGCCAGACTCAATTTCAGCTTTTGTTATTTACTTTCTAGAGTTCTTACTTGTAAGCAATAGAAACCAAGTCTGGAAGACAAAGAAGAAAAAGCTCTAATTAAAATAGTAGTCCCCCAAGACTTATTGGAAGGGCTAGGAAATTAGGTTTAATCCTGTGTTTCCATGAACAACACTCAAAATCACTCCACAGAATCAGTCTGATAAAAAACCCTGCCTCTGTCAAGCTCTATGCTACAGTTTGTTTGTTTTTTTTTTTTAATTTCAGATTAATACGAGGTACATAGAATAGGTTACACAGTTAGCTTTTGTATGATCAAAATCCAAATTGTAGGTTTGCTCTTCACTCAGGAAGCATGCAATATATCCATCAATGTACCCATTAGGTGAGAATTTACCCATCCCCTTCCCCATCTCTGCTAACTTGAATTTCATTGAAATGTTACCTCAGCCTGAACGAGGAACTCAACTTCACAGCAACCACGCATTGTCTGCCACTCCAATGCCAAAGTTCTGCACCAGACTTATGACCAAGGTGTTCACACCTGATGCCATCCTTGTCAGGAAATAGATTCTGCCCATCACACTGACTACTTCTAATTTTAAGTCTCCTGTGGGTATGTCTGGTTGGAAATGCTAAGTCATACCCCAGCTAGAAGCAGAGGCTGGGAAAGGAGTTTTCTGGCTTTCATGAGAAGAAAGCAGCACTCAAAAAGAATCCCAAGAAACAAAACCAAAAACACACCAAAAAAACCTTCCAAAAACACATAAGGCTTAAGAAGATGCTGGAAAGTATGAAAATATAAAACTATAACAACTGGACATTATAAATGCAATTTAGGTGCAGTGGTTCATACCTATAATCCCAATACTTCCGGAGGCAGCAGAATCACTTGAGGCTAGGAGTTCAAAACCAGCCTGAGCAACCCAGCAAGATCCTGTCTGTATAAAAATTTTAAAAATTAGCAGGGCATGGTGGCAAATATCTACAATCCCAAGTACTTGGGCGGCTGAGGTGAGAGGATCACTTAAGTTCAGGAGTTTGAGGCTGTGAACTATGATCATGCCACTGCATTCCAGCCTGGGTGACAGAGTGAGCCTCTGTCTCTAAAATAGATAAATAAATACACAAATGACTAAATAAGTAAACACGATGTGGTACATGTAGAATAGTCTTTTAGTTAAAACAGTCTTATATGTTAAAAGAGTCAATTAAGTCAACCAGCTAGCCAATTCAAATAAGGAATAAGCTTTTCATGCTTCTGTAGAAGGCCACGTCTTCTTGCTGTCTGCCATGTTCTCCTCTCCATTTCTCAACAGCATTGCTCAAGCATATCAGGGACCTTACCCCCTTTACTGGATTATTTTCAACAGCATAAAAACATGCTGCTATTTTTCTTGTCTTAAAAATACACAATCAGGCTTGGCACCTGTGGCTCAAGAGGCTAAGGTGCTATCCACATATACCTGAGCTGGCAGGGTTGAATCCAGCCTGGCCCCGCCAAACAATGACAGCTGCAACCAAAGCTACAGGCATTGTGGTGGGCACCTGTAGTCCCAGCTATTTGGGAAGTGGAGGCAGGAGAATTGCTTGAGCCCAGCAGTTAGAGGTTGCTGTGAGCTGTGATGCTACAGCACTCTACCCAGGGTGAAAGCTTGAGGCTCTGTCTCAAAATTTAAAAAAAAAAAAAAAAATACACAATCAATACTTTTCCATCTTGCCTCCTCTTCTCCTTCCAGGTACTATTCTCCCAGTGCCCCACCCTGTTACCCTTTGCAGCAAACTGCCAGATGAGTTGTCTATATTTGTTGCTGTCTGTGCATCTCTTTTATTCTCTCTTTGACTTACTCCAATTGTCCATTGACCTCCACCACTTTTTGAAAATATTCTGGTCAAGTTCAGCAATGACTTCTTATTGCTAAATCCAATTGATTATTAATTCCCACTTTTTGTTATGCTGGAAGCATTCAGCAGATCACTCGCTCCTCTTTGAACAACATATTAATTTGGCTTCCAGTTCATCTCACTTTTCTATATAGGTTTGGTGTTTTTATTTGTTTTTGTTTGTTTGTTTGTTTGTTTTTCATCTCATAGGCCACTTTTTCTAAGTTATCTTTGCCTTTTCTTTTCAAAATCCTAAGGTCTTACTATTAGAGTTCATAGGTATTCTCTTCATTGTCTATACACTCGTTTATCCAGACCTATAGGCTGTATTTATCTAAGTACCATGTACACACTGAAGACTCCAAATTCATAGTTCCAGAATGTTTTCCACTGAATGCTAGACTTTTTAAGAAAATTTATTTCAGGTTGATGTGAGGGCACAAACAACCAGGTCAAAATATTTGATTTTATTAAATAGAGTCCCTCTTGTGGTTATATTCACACACAAAAGGTTTGCCAAAACCTCCTATCCCATGCTCATTCAGTGAGAGCACTCCACCTTCCTCCCCCCTGTCCCTCATCACCCCTCCTCACAACTTGAAGTAAGTTTTTCTCCTATGTGGGCATGCATCACATCATCTACGGGCTTCATATTAGTGTACACAATGATCCTGTGGTATCGCTCTTAGAAGTCTAACAGGAATTCAAACATGTACAACCAAAAATGAACTCTTAATTCTTACCTTGTGTACTTCCTCTTTCAACACCTTAAAAAAATTCAAGCAGGCGGTGCCTGTGGCTGAAGGAGTAGGGAGCTGGGCCCATATACCAGAGGTGGTGGGTTCAAACCGGCCCCAGCCAAAAACTGCAAAAAAAAAAAAAAAAAAAAAAAAAAGAAAAAGAAAAAAGAAAAATTCAAACAACTTCTCATCTCAAAAATTTCAATTTCATTATCAACTCCTCTTGTTTTTTATATCTTATATATCCAATCCATTACCAACACCTGTTGGTTCTACCATCAATAGATATCTAGCATTCAACCTTTAACAACTCCAAGCTTATCACCAAGTTTAAAGCACCATCACTATACCAATTGATTAGTACAATAGTTCTTAGGTTTCTTGTCCCATTATTATATCCCTACAGTTTATTCTCCACATAGCAGTGAGAGAAATCTTTTGGAAATATAATGATTTTATCACTAATCAAAATCCTAATCACATTACCAAAGTCCTTACCCCCAGCAGCCCTAGCTGATGTGGCTTTTGATCTTATTAGACCTCATCTCCTAGCATTTCTTCTCAAATTGCCTAAAAATTGTGTATGAAAATGTATAATTGTCAATCATTTCCAGGACTGGAGTGGGTACAATGCTGAAAAGCAGGAATCAGAACCTGAAACCATGCTTGGAGGTGTTATATTACCCTAACGAAACTAAACACCGATGTTCTAGAAACCTGGGAGTATAAAAAAATGAGTGCAGGCAAAATAAGCCTGTGTATGCCTGTGGTATAAGTTCTTGGAGTTCTGGGAATCCTGAGTTTCCTTGATAAGAGTACTGTCTATGACAGTTAAGAGGAGGAAAACCACATATGGAGTGAGTACACCAGCCCAGCGGTCTTCAACATTTTTGGAACTGGGAACCAGTTTCAGGGAAGACAAATTTTTCAAGGATGGAGGCTGGGAGGGTGGAATGGGACAAGAGGTGGAGGTCAGTTCCACATGTGATTCTGTGAGGCCTGGTTCCTAACAGGCCACAGACTTGTACCCAACCACAGACTAAGTACAATGTAGGCACTGAGATACAAAAATTTCAGCATTATGAAGAAGTAGAAATTTTTCCTATATTTTCAATAGGCTAGTTTACTCATTGCTGTTTTAAGCCTTTAATTACTTAAAATAATTATAGAAATATATTAATACAATGTAAGGAAAAGGAGTTATTTTGGGCAAAATAAAGGTCTATAACTGCTTTTACTCCATGAGAACGGCTCACCAGTGCTGTCTTCCAAATATTTAAATTATGATTTTTTTTAGAGCTTTGATTAACTCTATGTCTTTTTACTGAATTCCTATTCCAAGTGTTTCCTTCATGGGGATCAATGAGATATTCACTCTAAAAATGTGTTTTGTCAAAGAGTATTCTAAACCATGGACATGGGTATGGATTGTGGGTTCTCAATAATGAAAGACAGAAAGAGATAGAGAGAGGGAACCTTTGGTATGCTATGGCGTGTTTTCCAAAATCTAAAAAGTATATATATACGCCCTGTTTTTTTTGTTTGTTTGTTTGTTTGTTTTTTGTTGTTGTTTGCAGTTTTGGGGCAGGGCTGCGTTTGAATCCACCATCTCTGGTATATGGAGCTGGCGCCCTACTCTTTTGACCCACAGGCGCCACCCTATATATGCCCTGTTTTTAAGGGATCAGTAGGTAAGAGTGAAAATCATCTTGAGATAAAACTTAGAATAATAATCTAAAACATCATATTCAGAAAAAAAAAATAATTACTTCTTTTTATTTGGAGCTTACTTTGTGCCAGACATGGCTGAGCATTTTATATATGTAAGACTAATCTCTCAACAGCACAGATTATAAAAATGTTCAAGATATGGTTTGTCACCAAGTAATCCAACCAGAGAGTAGCTGATGAAGCAGTCCAGCATAAAGGCCATGGGAGGAAATGTAACTCTGGTGTCCTTCTAGCCCTTGGTTATTGACACAAGTAGGTCTTCACTAGATAAGAACAGGGAGATGAGGTAAGAGGGCAGCCTGGAACCCAGGAGACCTTTACCTGTGTGGGAAGTGATGAGTAGAGCAGGTGCCCTGGGGAGAAGTGTGGGAAGTCCTACTGCTCAGATCATCTGGGGAGGGAGGGGGAGAGTCTCCGCCTAAGCCAGGCTCTTCCTCTAATTTCTTTTGTAGAGGCTGGCTGAGGGGGATGGGAAGGCTGGGCCCAGAAAAATACATAGTACCTTTCTTTTTTATGGCCGTATGGGAGGCTTTTATTAAAGGGTCAAAAATAATATCTCCTGCATCATTTAAGGAAAAAGCAACTCCTTGCCAATGATTATCCTTAACAAATAAATTTTTATAAATTCTTTCAGAACTTCAAATTGATTTTCTGATCAGGAAACAGCAGGATAATCTTCAGTTTATTTTTGTTTTTCTCTTATGAATGTCTGGTGTCTAGTCCATTTAGAAGAGACTTGTTGGCTATTTTCCCTAATTGAGAAACACCAAAATGGAATGGGATTGACTGCTTAACTTTCTTGGATTTCAACAAAACCAACTTTTCCAATGCAAAGATGAGAAATAAGGAAAAATATCACCTCAAATCCTCTTAGCAAATGTTTTTCTTAAATTGCAAGCATAGAATTAGAATAATCTCTTTTTAAATTAATATTTTGGTTCTTTCCCCTTGCTATCCCTGTTATGTATGTGCAGCTTCGTTTGTTTCTAGGCTGTGAAATTGTAGCAAATACAAGGTGGGAAAGAAGTACCTATTTCTACCATGCCGTTTGTGGAGAGTAATGACAGCTATGCTCTTTGTCCCTAGTGGAAGTCCCTTGATAAATGTCAATGAAGTGATCTTTCTCTTCCCGGGGAGGAGGTGATATTGTGAACCTGCCACTGTGATCATTAATACTTAACAAGACCTTCTCTTCCATCACCAAAGACAGCCCTGGGGACCATTCACAAAGCTTTGTAGTGGAGAATGAAATTAACCTTTTATGGAGAAGCTCTCGGGTCTATTAGAGAATTCATTATGCAGGGACTAGCTAGAAAAGGGGTCCCTATAATCTCTTTGGCAAACAAGGTGACTTAATTCAATATTTGAGGTGTTAACATATCTCCTCACAATTGTGGTTTAATTGAGCCTGCTTTCCATCCCAAACGATACTCAGAGATGAATACCAGAGGGTCTAGAAATTCATCCATATTGACCAGTCTCAGCAAACAAGCCAAAGTCAGGGGCATCCACCACGTACTTAGGTAAAATATGAGGTGCCTTGGGGATTGCATAGATGAACAATGCTGGACAGGAGTACCCTTCTTTTCCAATAACAGCCTTTATGATAAAGACCAATGCTGTGAATGAGCTGTCCCCTCTCAGACACTCAAGTACAAGGACTGTGTGTTCCCATGGAAATACCTAATGAGATGGAAAGAAATGTAAACTTCCCTCAAACTCTTCATAGACTTGCAGAAGCTTATGTCCTGTCACTGGTATAGTAAATAAATTCCCTTTCTGATAGGCTAATTCAGCCATGACATCAATAGTTTGGGAAATAAGGAAGCGAGGAATAAAAAGCAGCAGATCACCAAATATGGATGGAATCTCACTTAGATATCTTATTTGATAAATGCTATAATCCAACAAGGTGCATCTCCTTGTCTCCATTTTGGAAATGAAGTAATTTAGAGGGTTCAGGGGGGTTAAATGGCTCATTAAAGTTGATGCCTTAGAAAATTGGTAGTATTAAGAGTCAGAGATATATACAATCTTGATTTTGGAAAGAATCTAACTAGGTATAGATAGGGACTTTGAAGGTATTAAGCAGAAGCATATGTCTCTGTTTCTCTAAAAGAGAAGGGTTCACAAAAAGTTAGCTGTCCTCAGCAGGGCTGAGAAAATTGGTTTGTGGTACCTAAAATTAATCCTACTCTAACAAGCAAACCTAAAATCTCCTATTAGGCTTTTCACTTTTAAAGGAAACCTAGGTCTTTAACAATGATATATAAGAAATAAGTATGTTAGATCTTTGTAGGTTTCTTTTATTTATGTATTTTTATCAAAGGAATGAATGTCCTTGGTTTAAATATCAAATAATAATACCACAAGGCTTATAAGAAAAAATAATAGCATCCTCTCTCCCAAACTTTACTCTTCTCCAAAGGAACATCTCTACATCTTTTAACTTTTCTGTTATTCACCATCATATTGCTATGTAGCGAAGTTTACTGCTCTGTTTTTTATTTAATTTAATTTCATTTTTTGATTTCAGAACATTATTTATGGAGCAGGATATGTATACAGATTTAGATTTCCAACACCACATACACACACACACCCACCTCTACTACTTCTGTATTTAGATATTGATTTATTTCAGAAAAATTGTTGAGCTGTACTATGTATTAGCACTGCCCTGAGTAAGCAATGTGAGAGTATAGTAGTGACCAAAATAAATCAAGTCCTTGCCATCATTGAGCTTATATTTTAATAAGAGACACAGACGAAAATATACACGTACACTGTCAGATTAAGTAACAGCCATCTGGTGATAAAAACAGCGTAAGGAAATAGAGAATGGAGATAATGGTTTAGGTGAGGTCATTTTTATTTAAATCCAAGTTCAATGTTTAAATTGAACAACCATCACCAATGGAGTGATGGTTTAGGTAAGGTCATTCTTATTTAAATCCAAGTTCAATGTTTAAATTGAACAACCATCACCAATGGAGTGATGGTTTAGGTAAGGTAATTTTTATTTAAATCAAAGTTCAGTGTTTAAATTATTTTGACTGTAGATTTATTTTATATTGTGCCATAAAATAGGATTACATTTTGGTCCTTAAAAAATTTCTGTTTTCCCAGGAATTAATTATTTATTTGGAAAGAGAGTTGAGTGGGGCTTCTGTTTGCCTCTCTTTGTATCCCTAAATCATCATCTGCCAGATTATAAAATGCTTCTCTCTGCTGGGTGCTGTGACTCATTATTCCTATAATCTCAGCAATATGGGAGGCTGAGGTCAGAGAACAGCTGAGGCCAGGAGTTCAAGACCGCCCTGGGAAACATAGCATGACCCTGTCTCTATAAAAAATTTAAAAATTAGTTAGGTGTGGTGGCACATGCCTGCAATCCCAGCTACTTGAGAGTTGGGGTGGAAAGATTGCTTGAGCCCAAGAGTTCAGGTTTCAGGGAGTGCTGATGGTGCCACTGGCCTCCAACCTGCTTGCCCCACTTTGTCACTGGACAGCTTTCCTCCACCATCATCTTGAGAAATCCCTTTGCTTCTCTTGTGTGTCTCACGCCCTCTCCACGCATGTCTTTGTCTGTCTTAGTTTAGAACCTCCGCTTGATGGGATGTATTTCATCCAGGAGTTTCCTAGGAAAAGGTGCATAATGTTTTTGAAATTTTTTGCTTGAAAACATCTTTATTCTTACCTCCCCACATGAATGTTAATTTGTATGGGTGAAGTATTTTAAATTGAAAAGTATTCTCCTTTAGAATTTTGAAGGTATTGCTCTGTTATCTGCCAGCTTCCAATGTTGCGCTTGAAAAGTCAAATGCCATTTTGAATTTTGATGATTTTCCATGCAAACTCTTATTTTTTTTCCTTCCCTGAGACTTTTGAAATGGTTTCTTTATCACTGGTTCTGCAATGTTGGAACAGGTTGCCTTGGTGGAACTATGTCATCACTGGGTGTTAGATACTCAAAATCTCAAGTTCATGTCCCTCAATTCTGCAACATTTCCCTTGAATAATCGTCCCCACCCCCCACTGAATAATTCCATGATCCTTTTTCTCTTCTTTTTCTTCGCTTCTCTTTCTGGAATGTCTATACATCCACCATTGGTTCTCTTGAGTCGATTCCTTAAATTCTTATCTGTCTCCTTTTATTTTTTTCTTTCTTCTTTGTTTTCCTTCCAGAAAATTTTTTCAACTTTAGATTTCAGCTCTAATATTGAATCTTTGCCATATTTTTTAAAAAAATTTTTCAATTTTTCAGCAATGCTGAAAGACTTTTTATAGTGAAAAACCCTCTTGTATTTGAATTTTAAATTTTCCAGCAATAATTTTCAATATCTCTTCGTAGTTCCCTGGTTATTTCTACATATAGCATCCTGGCATTACTTTGTGGATGTGACATTCTTATTTCTCTAAGGAAATATTTTCAAGTTTTTTTTCTACTCTTCTTCTCTGTTTTTCAAGGCTATCTACGTTTTTCCCCTCACTTTCATCTTTCTCCTTAGTGTTAGACATTTTCTGGTAATGTCTAGTGACCCCTGGCTATTTGTTTAAGAGTAAAGTATGGCTGCACAGATATAGCAGTTTCCCTTTCTTATGGAAACCATCCAAAAGAAACAAACAACAACCAAAAAAAAAAAAAAAGACAAAATATTGAAAACTTCATTTTTGATGAAATTAAGAAACAGACTCCAAAATGTTTTCCAAAGCAACCAAAAATGGCTGACTTTGCACAGAAGCCCTTTTGTAAAAAGAAGCAGGGAAGAAAATTTCGGTGGAAAGAGAACCCACCAAAATAGTTCTCAGAAACTGACCACACACAAAAGAAAATATTTCCTGGTGAGAGCAGATCATGCTAAGGAGGGGAAACTATATTGCCTGATCCCCAGTGGATATGGAAGTTGGGATGAGGCAGGTAAGAACAGAAGCCTCTTTTCTCAGCCCATTTTTTAAAGAGGTAGAGGAGGCAGGGCTACCTGAATTGTTGCTGAACAATCATGTTTGAAGGAATCAGACTATTTTTGTAGTAACTGAGAAGATGAGAGCCTTTTATAATTAAAACCTCCTAACCTAGATAGAAAGCTGCCTTGTTCTTCTATCCTCCTGTAGGTTACTGGTCTAAGAAAGCCAACTCATTCAAAGGCAAAAAGATTATATATACGTGTGTGTGTGTGTGTGTGTGTGTGTGTGTATGTGTGTACTTTATACACACACCTCTATCTAAACATACAGAAAAGCAAAATTATTAACAGATAAAAAGAATTTCCCCAAAAATGTTGCCATGAAGAAGCTGATAATTAAAAACAAAGCAAAACCTGGGCCAGTGTGAGACAACACTCCTCGCCACATCTGTTTTGTGGAATCCAACTTCCCTTCAGGTGAGCTGTCCCTGGAATCTGACTGGAAGCCAAAGCATGGAGCAGAGAATAATAATAAGCTCTTTTGGTCACAGATTTAAAGTCCTGGTCTCTAAACAGCATATCAGTATTGAAAACTGACATTTTGATCTCCATTTATACTTTCTAATGTCTTATTTCCTAATTGATTTAGAGTCAGGAGAAGAAAGGCAGTTATTTATTGTATGCAATTAAATAAAAAATTAAACATAACATGTAATGTAATAATATTGGGAGGATGACCCAGTGAGGAATAGTCTCACCCCTTATGACATGAGCAGGACTGAATTCTGGTTAAGTGGTGTCACGGCTCTGGTCTGTGTCCTGTTCAATGGAGAGAGATGCTGAGCCCCTGGTTGACCCATGAGCTCTCCTTGGATAAGCAATTTGAATGGGGGTGGAATAAGAGACAGATGACATCATGTCCCTGTGCATTGAGACGGATCACCTGGCCCAGTAGACTCTTCTGCTCTCAGACTAGGGTAGGAGGTTGAGGCGACATGGGCATTATGTACTATTCTTTCTTTGTTCACTGGACCCAAATGTATATGTACCTTTCATCTCTAAAAACCTGAATCTAAGACTGGTAACTTCCATTTGTTCCTGTGCAAAAGTTTAGGAATACCAGAATGAGAAGCAGTTACTGCTATGCTCCCCACTAGTCAGTCCAGGTACCAGTATTATAGGAGCAAAAACAATTTGATACTTAATGAAAAATGTATCAAAACCTTCTTTGTGGGAAAAGTAAGACATTTGTTTTGTATTGACTGACTTATGATTGGGATCATACTCTTTTTGTGGTATGGTGGTGTGGGCTGAAAAGATCTGAATCCAAGGAGGCTTTGTTCCCCCCATCCTTAATTCCTCCAGATAAAACAGGGGCCAGTTTTAACAGTTCAGTAGTTTTGTTTCCCATGATAAAGGAAAAAAATGACACTATGATTTACATATTCCAGACCCATGTAAAAAAATTATTGTAAGTCAGCATTCCTAAGTCAAGAATCCATTTCTGAGTGGGAGCCAGAGAGCCAGACGCCAGACCACTGTGATATCCCCAAAGTAAAAGCTCTTGAAGACTCTCCAGTTTTGATGCACAGTTTTCCTTCAAATAGGGAAAACCATTTCCCTGGTTCCATGGGGAGAACCGTTCCATAACTGTGCAAAAGGGACTCTAAAGATTTACCTTGTAACTGGTGCCCCCTGAAATTACCAGGAATGGGTATTGACAGCTGTAACCCTTCTGATTTGGGCGTGAGGAGGTGATATTTTATGACCCGAAAGATTTTAACTTTAGCTGAGAGAATACCTGACCGGGAAGTGGAAGAAGTGTTTTTAACAATCCATGCAACCCCGAATAAGCAACTTCTCTGGGCTCAGTGATCTGGTCCAGAGAATGAGGGATTAGTAAAGTGGATGAAGAGGCCTCTAGGTGTCAGTTCTAGGCTCCACAGTCTTCACTGTACGTCTCATGAGTCATTGCTCACCATCCCACTACTTGTCATCTTATTAATTGATGCATGCCAAAGGCAAGAAGCAGCCTATTCCCAGTTCCTGACCAGAAGCTTCCACTTTGCTCCCCTTCACAGCTTTACCATCATGTGGCTCCAGGGCAAAGAGCAGGCCTCAAGGTGGTCTGACTCTGGGGCGAAGGTAGGACTAATGCCTGGCAGGGAGGGTTTAGGAATGCAGGTACTGGAGGACGAACGCCCAGCCCCTCATACCAGGGCTGACCTGGTAACTAATCAATGGGAAGTGTGACACGTGGTTGCTGAAGGACGTTGGCCAGGATCACTGGGCAGCAGAGCCATGTTCCACTTTTGGGGAGGAATGGGAACTCGGAGAGAATAGAGAAAAGGAGACACACACGCAGTGTGCAGGGGGTGGCGGGCTGCCCCGGGTATTGCTGGCTTTCCCAGTGTACACTGTACTAACAGCTGGGGTTGGAGAGGCTGCACTGTGTGGCTCTGTGTCCTTAGGATGGCCTCTGACAAATGGCAGAGACGGGAAACATCTCAGAGTCTGGGGAGAGACAGAGAAGAAGGAGACAGGAGAAGGCCACAGGAGAAGGCCTGGGGAAGGAGGGCCCATGTTCCTCCCAGCTCTGAGCGGGGCGAGGGGGGCTCTTCACAGCTGCACTGATCAGCGTGAGGAGGGCTGACCGACCTCAACACCATCAGGGGAGATGTCTATACCAGCAGGGGTATCACCCTCACACAGGCCACTGATCAGCATGAGGAGGGCTGACTGTCCTCAACACCATCATGGGAGATGTCTATACCTGCAGGGGTCCCACCCTCACACAGGCCACTGATCAGCATGAGGAGGGCTGACTGTCCTCAACACCGTCAGGAGAGATGTCTATACCTGCAGGGGTCCCACCCTCACACAGGCCACTGATCAGTGTCAGGAGGGCTGACCGTCCTCAACACCGTCAGGGGAGATGGCTATACCTGCGGGGGTCCCACCCTCACACAGGCTACTGATAAGTGTGAGGAGGGCTGACCGTCCTCAACACCGTCAGGAGAGATGTCTATACCTGAGGGGGTCCCACCCTCACACAGGCCACTGATCAGCGTGAGGAGGGCTGACCGGCCTCAACACCGTCAGGGGAGATGTCTATACCAGCAGGGGTCTCACCCTCACACAGGCCACTGATCAGCATGAGGAGGGCTGACCGTCCTCAACACCGTCAGGAGAGATGTCTTTACCTGCAGGGGTCCCACCCTCACACAGGCTACTGATCAGTGTGAGGAGGGCTGACCATCCTCAACACCATCAGGAGAGATGTCTTTACCTGCGGGGGTCCCACCCTCACACAGGCTACTGATCAGTGTGAGGAGGGCTGACCATCCTCAACACCGTCAGGAGAGATGTCAATACCTGCAGGGGTCCACCCTCACACAGGCCACTGATCAGCGTGAGGAGAACTGACTGTCCTCAGCACCATCAGGGGAGATGGGTCCCACCCTCACACAGGCCTTCCAGACAGGATCTGGCAGATGGCACACTTCCTCCATCTCTTCTGTCCTTAGTGCTTTGGCTCAGTGGCCCCAAACCAGTATTCTGCCACTGGCTCAGCTTCTCCAGATTCTGTCTTCTCTGAAATATTCACCTTGCTCTTCACAGCGCAATCTCTGAGGTTGCCTCATATCAGATAAAATTGATGTAAGTATATTTATATGTATTGTCTCTCCATCAACTAAATTCTGATAAATTCATCTCTTGAGGGGAAACTTGTCTTGGTTACCACCATAACTCTACTGCCCAGGACAGCGTCCAGCACATAGTATAGGCAGACCACAGATATTTGTTGCACAATGAAATGCTTTAGGCCTAGTCTGTGATCCTGCTCTTCTCTCTCGCCTATCCCAGGATCACTCTGGCACCTGAGTTATCTTTTGTTTTTGGAAATGAAATGAACAGCATTTTTTTTTACCCTCTTTTCTAGAGGAAACTTACTTAAATAAATATTTCTAGTATTTTAAGAAATTTCCATGCAAAAAGGGCATTACACACACCAAGTACTCCATTTAGTCTTTTGTAGATAGATATAGGTTCTGCCAGACTATGGCCTATGAGAGCTCAGATAACAAATCCCCTGAAAGAATCCAAAAGGATTAATAAGGGACTTTTAAAAAATATATACAGATGGCTCTATTTCCAGAGATCCTGAATTAATTGGTTCAAGGAAAAGCCGCAGTGTTTCCCCTTAACTCCTCAGATTGTAATTAGCAGCTGTGGGTGGTTACAACCCTCAGCACTTAGCAGAGGTCCGTTTTGGCTGAAGCATCTGGGCCACTGGGCAAGGAAGGAGGAGCAGGTGTCTCTGCAGACTCCACCCTAGCACAGACCCCTGAGCACACACTAGAATAACGTGGGCTTATCTGGTAACCTGGGGTGTAGCTTCAGATCTGATCTAACATGCTCTGACTCAACAGTCTCCATAACCTCTTCACAGCCCCATGGAGTAGAAACAGCACATCTGAGTCACTTGTCCAAATTCATTTTAGTAAGTGATACAGCTAGAATCACCACCACGTAAGTCTGACTCTAAAGGCTGTGTTCAGTCTTTTATAACAGGAAACAGAGCCCCATATAAGTTAAAACCAACTGTGTAACCTGCAGTGTGCTCCAAGCCAGAGCCATCACGTCATGTGACCATGCTGTTGGTGCCACTGCTCTGAGACTCGGGGTGGAGCTAGACCTCCCATGAGAAACAATCCACAGCCCTGGAATTTTTTTTTTTTCCTTTTCAGTCTCTGGCCAGGCTGGGTTTGAACCCACCACCTCTGGAATATGGGGCCAGCGCCCTGCTCCTTTGAGCCACATGTTCTGCCCCACAGCCCTGGAATTTTCCTCATGGGTCAGCTCTTCCCCTCTCCAAACATGGCCCAGGAGGACCTGTTGGGTGATTTCAGCTTGATTATACTGGGCTTTAAAGGGACTTGGTGACCGTTTGTTTCCTTAATGCCCAGCTATAAGCAATAGAGTTTATAGTTGTAGATGAATTTTTTCCCTTATTGCAAATGGCTTTGATTTAATAATAACATTTCCCAAGCCATTGGCCCATAATGAGGATTATTGCCTGTGGGTATTTAATATAGGGAAAAAGAAATGGGCCCACTTCACCGTGCAAATGGCTGTCACAAACCCTACAGCAGGAGGGCTCGAGTGATGACAATTTTACTACAGCAACACTGTCTGGGGCAGTGTAAAGATGTAGGCAGTTAAAGTCTGACTCTTTTGTGGAGCCCAAGCTCAACCAAGTCTCCATGGACAACTTTGCTGGAAATGCTTTGAAAAGCCACAGCCCATTTTATTCTCGTGCTCTAAGCAGGGCCTGAACACAGTTGGTGAATTTGCAAACTTAATCTGAAGTGACTGAGCCAAGGCAAGGGTGGGTGGTCGGGAGGCTGGGATGGGCATGGAGGTGGAGGAGGCAGTGTCAAATTTGGAGATGAAGGAAATGCCAGACGTGGAACTAGCGCTATTTCTCATGTGATCTCATTTCATCCCTATAACAGCTTCATGTGGAGATGCCACTATTGTGCCTGTTTGATGAGAAAACTGATGCCTTCGGTGCAAAGGAACTTTTCCCAGTGCACTAATAAAAAGCAAAGCATGAATTCCAGGGCAGGGTTGTCCAGCAGGGAAGCTCAGAACCTACCTGTTCTGCTCTCAGTGTGTGGCAAGGCAGCCTCAGGCCCTAGTATAAAGCTTCTGCTGCTCTACATTTACATTACCCACCATGTTCTGAACCCTAAAGTTTTCAACCCCCAGGGCCCATCGCTGAGCTGTGCCGCCTAATGCCCCCACCTGGAATGGGCTTGTACCAGGTGGAGCTATGTGAGGACAGGCGGCCCCTCGCTGTGGGGACAGAACAGAGGGGTGTTCGGGGAAACACTGAGAGGTGTAAGTTGCTTAAACCTCTCTCAGGTGACTAGCCTCTTCGGGCTGGCTGAGTGGTAGGAGGAGGTGGGGTTAGAGAGCAGGAGGTTAGGGAGTGAGAAAGAGGAAACTAAAGCTCTCCGGGCACCACTGTAGCATCTCTGCCTCTGCCCCGTCCCCTCAGCCCTGGCCTCATCTGTCTGACCTTCCTAACTCATGCTCACCTGGAGCCAAGCAGCACGCTCCCCCCTGTGCATCTAGCCACTCGTCTAATCCTCACTCAACCCCAAGAGGTAGCCCTTATAATCATCCTCCTGGCTGCGGGTGAGGCCACGGAGACAGAGTGGCTAAGTAACTTGCACCAGGTCCCACAGGTGGTCGGTCAGTGGCAGCAGTGGGATCCTGACCAGTCGGCCTGACTCCCAGGCTCACAACGCTGCCTGCTATGACTGCTGGGGTTTCTGAGGCCAAGGAGTCCTGCCATCTTACAATGCTTTACAACTGCAAATATTTCCCCAGTGTTCTGCTCAGACCACACCCTGCCTCTCTTCTCTGTCAGCTTCACACACAGATTCTTTTTCCCAGATTGCTTCTGTCACTTGATCTCAGCAGTCTGCAGGGTTCTAACCAATTTGGTGGTTCCTGAAGTGTTTTTGAAGTGGTATCTAAAATTGGAAAAGAGAAATTCAAAGGCCCCAAATGTTGTCTTGAAAAAGACTACAAAAACATTTTCTGAGCTTGGCCACACATAACTGACAGTAGAGTCTGTGCAATCGCTTGCTGACTACATGGCAGAGCTTCCTTGTAGTTTTTAATTTCTTCCCTTTCTGTTGAGATTCAATTTCATGAATGTTTTCAGATGGTACCCTTCTTATTTATAGTGGCAATACCACCCTTCCAAGTACAAAGTTTTGCAGTCTGTCCAGATCCCTCCAGGGTCCTAACGGCCTTTAAGCCCCCACAGGCCTGCCAGCCAGGTGGTTCTTGCTGAGGTTTGGACAGAACACTGGCCCAGTGGCCAGAAGCATGAGGAGCCAGAGGGAGAAGGTCCAAAATGTCCTGAGAGTATTAGGGACTCATAGCCTAGTAGACAAAGCAGCTGTCAAGTCCAGAGGAACAAAAGAAGGAAGGCGTCCAGAAATAGGAGATGAAGGGCAGGAAACTGCAAGACATTGGGCTGGACCCATATACAGAGAGCACGGCATGGGAATCCATAGCAAGGGCCTTCCATAGGGCACAGGACTCGCTCTCAAGTCACATGGTATGCATATGTGTGTGTGGTCATACCTGCACTTTATTCCAATATCAAACAAATAAAAATGTGACAAGATCAGCCATTCAGAACCAAGTTGTGCCTATAATCCTCTCACTCTAGGTGGCCCAGGTGTGAGGATCATTTGAGCTTAAAAGTTTGAGACCATCCTGATTAAAAGTGAGACCTGTGTCTATTAAAAATACAAAAATTACCTGGGCACTGTGCCAGGTGGCACCTGTGGTCCCAGCTACTCTGGAGGCTGAGACAGGGGGATCACTGAACCCACGAGTTTGAGGTTGCTGGGAGGTAGGCTAATGCCACAGTACTGTAACCTTGAGCCACAGATCGAGACTATGTTTGAAAAGAAAAAAAAAAAAAAAAAAAAAGAGCTAAGTTGGCAACTGGACAGGGAATGGTGTCTGCTGCCCACAGCAAAGCTGGGAAGAGAGAAGGCTAGGGGCAGAGGAGCCATTTCCCTAGCCCCACTGAGGATTTCTACCTCCCCAGGTTGCTTATTGTCAGGGCCCAGGAAGAATGGAGACCTACAAGGCTATGATTGCTGCAAAGCCCACCCTATGCAAGCTTGATCAAAAACAGAAGGAAGTGTATGTTTGGAGAAAGAATGACTGTAATCACCCAGAAGGTTTCAGTATCTCAGGCTCACAGAAAAAAAGAGAGGGTGCAGGGCCTTGCAGTACCAGCAGCCAAATTGGGAAGGAGCTTGGCACACAATTACTCAAATGTCCCAAAGGCCAAAGAGGTCAGAGAAACAAGGGATACATGTCAAATCTTACTCTTGACCTTCAAATCCCTTCCCAAATCTTATTATCTTCTATTTCTGAAATTTTTCTTTATCTGTAACATTCTGGTATTACACTAAATTGTCTATATTGCTGGCTAATGATTGCAATTTCCCCCATTTTCTCTAATTCCAACATGGTGGCCCCCTTTTCTGTGCCCCTTAATCTTTTTTATGTAATCAACAAATTCCTCCTGGATTTTAAGACTTCTTTGATTCACCCCCATAGTGTACAGCCCTCCCTGGGCATCTAGTGACTTCTAGAGGTTAATGCCCATATGCTCTGTTAAAAAATATTCATGGCAAAAAATCCACAGAGACTCCCTTCTTTCCACATCTTAAATGTATTAGTTGGCTCTTAAAGATGTTAGTAAAAATGTTTCAGATCCCTAATATATATAGACGAACCAAAGTTTTTCCAACAGCGTTTCTTTTATGTTTGATTCAAGAGAATATTAAGTAATAATAAGATATTTCTCATCCTGATTTATCAGACCTCTGGTAGAGAGGTTTCCGTCTTTGTTTTAAAAATCCAAACCCAGCAGAGGCTTATCTCTCCTGTATTAGGAGGAGTAGACAAAAAACGGGGTTAGTCGACATCAAAGTCATGAGCAATATCCAATCAGTGCTTTTGAGAAAATGATCCGCTTTCAAAGTGATCAGACTCCATATTTAAGAGTCAAGATAATTAACAGGAGTGTATCCAGTTACAATTTTTCTTTACTGTCTGTGTCTCTGAAATGTAGACTTCCTATTTTTTTTTTTTTAAGAGAAATCATAGAAAATCATCAACACATAATATTTCAGGCAAAGAGGAAGGTTTTTAAAAGTAAACCTGTGGAAGAGCTTGTGCTTTTTATTCTTTCCTTTATTGTAAGGTACACAAATTATTGAACTGCATCATGCTTCAGAAACTCTAGCAATGATTTATGAAGGCCATCTTTTTTTTTTTTTTTTTTTTTTTTTTTTCAGATGAAGAAAGCGTTTTTACATGGCTGAAATTCAAGGTCCTTGGCATTTGAGGCAAGATCTGTGCAGGCCTTTGGGTTCTCTTTCTTTGGCACTGGCATCCACCTGTGTTACCTCCAATTCTTTCGTTTTTAACTTGGGTGACAAAGTCAGACCACCCATAAATCTCTGTAAGAAATCTTGTCACGTGAGTGAAAACATGGTCATCCACCGCCTGGTACCTGCCTTCCCTCTGTTCCTCTCCTCTTTTGCCTCTCTCCCTCCATCTGAACTGCTCTCTCATTATGCAAAGTATGGAGGCTTGACTGCTTCCTGCCCCAAGCTCTAGGACTCAGTTCCCTAAAATCTCCCAAAGAAGCAAGAGTCTTATCCCACACGTAACCCACTGTCCTGGAGGGCAATCAGGCTTATAATTAGCAGCTTTTGTCTATCGCAGTAATTTTGTTCCTGGACCTTTCTACTTCTTGTTGTTTTATTTCAGCTTTAAAGATGAATCCTCTCATTGATCTTTAGGACCTAGAACCTTCTGGTTCTAGGATCTCTTTTTTGTGTGTGTGTGTGCTTTAATTTGACTTTTACTACTATTCAACATTTCTAATCTTTAAGTCCATGGCTTCTTCCATTTAAATAATTACATTTTATTTACAATATGTTTTACATATTTAATTACCATATTTTTCTGACACTGCAGTAGGGACTTTTTTTTTTTTTTTTTTTTTT
>CAUYPK010037318.1:0-17030 GCA_963574355.1 Loris lydekkerianus | reverse complement strand
ATTCCGTCTCAATGAACGTCCTAACTCCCACAAGAGAGACATGGCAAGAATGTGAACTCAGTTAAACTTTCATCTCCAGCAAGACCAGCTGGGGCTATAAGAAATAGATGCTTTATAGCCTTCATGTGAAAGCTATAGTTTAGCTTCATAGTAGGGCTGAGTACATTGGATACTTTTTCTTCCATTCCTGGGATACTTTGCTAAGGAGAATACTATACCACAAGACTATGAGGAAAGGACCAAGGAAGGGGAAGGGAGGGGGGAGGTTTGGGTGGACGGAGGGTGATGGGTTGGGCCACATCTATGGTGCATATTTTTATCTATAATAAAAAAAAAAGAAAGAAAGAAATAGATGATTTTAGGGCTGTCTTAGATAAACACTCTCTGGTTCTCTATGACTAGCGTTGAGAACGTAAACATTGAAGTGTATCGTTTTCTTTTTCTAAGTGTCCCAAGGCACCCAAAAGAAGCCACCCCAGGCTGTTGAACCTTGTCACCGTCATCACCGACACGGTGATCAAGTTCTATAGCTACTTGTTCCCAAAGGTACTTCTCTCGGTAGACACTTCATCACAATTAAGCACAAATGAGATGGTTTCTGGGGTGGCCACCTGTGGCCCATGGGCTGCATACAGATTATGTGAGGACTTTTTGCTTATCTATGGTGGCAGATATCACAAATCATCAGCTTTTATTAGTGTTTATATATTTAATGTGTAGCCCAAGATAACGAAAGGTTGGACACCCCTTGGAGACTGAATTTGATACCAAATGGTTTCTTGCCTCAAATTTAACCCTGCTACTACCAAGAAAGCTTTCAGATTTCATAGCTTTTTGAATTTTAAAACCATAGATAAAACATTATGAATCTGAAGTAATAAAACTATATTGAGGGGGAACGGAAGAAGAAATGGGGCTGGTTATATAATTGACCTACAGTTTTAACTTGTTAATAGCAAGAATTAAGTAGGCAATTCCTAAAGTTGAAAATCAGTGACATATTAACATAAGCAGTTATATAGAGATACAGTAATCACCAAAAGAACAAAATATAGAAACAGTTACAAATGATTGGCTCTGTGGATAAGGAATGGAGGATAAAGGTGAATCAGGAGTCTACTGTGAGTCTTCATTCTATTTTATTTTATTTTATTTTTTTTACCATTTATAGGTATTAGGTAATTTTCCAATTTTTTTTTTTTTAAAGTTTAAGCTATGCACAAAATACTCAGAGATGCCAAGGAAAGACATTATAATTTTATCCTTGCCTGGGCACGGTGGCTCATGCCTGTAATCCCAAAACTCTGGGAAGCCGAGGCGGGTGTATTGCTTGAGCTCAGGAGCTAGAGACCAGCCTGAGCAAGAGTGAGACCCTGTCTCTAAAAATAGCCAGGTGTTGTGATGGGTGCCCAGAGTCCCAGCTACTAAGGAGGCTGAGGCAAGAGGATCACTTGAGCCCAAAAGTTTGAGGTTGCTGTGAGCTATGATGCCCCAAGCACTCTACCAAGGGCACCAAAGTGAGACTCTGCCAAATAAATAAATAAATTTTATTTTTGGAGGGCCGGGACGGGGTGGGACACAGGACTGTAGCCTAACAGGAGGCAACCCTCCCAAATGCAGGAGTCCCTAACTGAATGGCTCAGAATCTGTTTCACAATGTAATTTCAGAATCAGCTTCACTGAAGTTCCAGCCTTGAGAACATGTGTTAATCCCTCAGACAGCTCTGAAGTAGTGGGACAGCACACTAACATGGGTTTTTTTCTTTTTTAATTTTACTTTAATAGATCTAGGGGGTCAAACTGCTTTTTGTTATATGGATGAACAGTACAGCGAAGAAGTCTAGGTGTTTAGTGCACCTGTCACCTGGTTAGTGTACAGTGTACCCAATAGGTAATTTTTCATCCCACACCCCAGATTTTTCCTATATCATACTATAATGTATCATCATTTCCTTGGAGACTTATATGTGAACTCAGTTAAACTTTGTGTTTCATCTTCAGTAAGACCAGCTGGGGCTATAAGAAATAGATGATTTTAGGGCTGTCTTAGATAAACACTCTCTGGTTCTCTATGACTAGAGTTGAGAATGTATACATTGAAGTGTATCATTTTCTTTTTGTCCTAGATATAAATAAATGTATCTGGGGGTCTGCAATGGAAGAGAGCATTTGAAGGCTGGGACAAGGGTGGGACATAGGACAGTAGACTAACCAGTAGACTAACTTACATATGGCCCTGAGCCCAATCTAGACGATTAGAGGAAAGAAAATCTTCCACTAAGAAACAGTCAGGGTAGATGCCTGGGGTTTAATGGCCACAGGATGAAAGTGTAGACAGAATCGGGTCTGAATGCTGAACACCCCTCAGAATGCCTTGGGTACTTCCATGCACACATCCTGGCTGGCATGCACGGGTAAAATGCAGAGGGGGTTGGGGTGCTCTCGCTGAATGGGCACAGGACAGGAATATTTGGCACACCTTTTGTATGGGGGACGTTAGGTAGGGATTCTACCTAACAAAATGGAACATTTTGACCTGGTTGTTTATATCCTCACATTAACCTGAAATAAATTTATTTAAAAAAAAAATTTAATTTTAACATTTGGATCCTCTAAATGTTAGTGTTCACTGATTGCCTTTTTCCAAAAAAAAAAAAAAAAAAAAAATACACAGTCTTGCAACAGATCCTGAATTTCTAAATTGTATTTAATATATTATCCCAAAAGGTTTGTGTAGGATGTATAGATAAAGAGAAGAAAGCAGAAAAGAAAAAGGGAAGTATTCACCAGGAGACTAAAACTAATCCTGATATACAGCAGTTTTCTGTGAGACCGTGTGTCCCCAATTGTGTTATGCTTACTAACTTTATTCAGCACTGCCAAAAAAAATTAGATATGGCCAGGCACAGTCATGCATACCTGTAGACCCAGCTACACAGAAAGCTGAAGCAGGAGGATCATTTGAGCCCAGGAGACCAGCCTGGGCAACATAGTGAGACTCACCTCAAAAATATACAGGTATAATAAGCATAATGAGCCTTTCTCTCAAATTCACGCAGATTACAAATCCATGGATCACAGTTCTTGGTAGTCAAATGTTAAATGTATTAAGTATAATACAGATATATGGATAGTTCTTATATAAAGAAGGGTTTTAGAGTTAAGCTTCCTAAAAATGGCTTTTAAGGAACCCTTTAGGAAGTAATTCCTCCTTAAAGGAAAAGAACATTTCTTCCCCAATTCATGTGGTTATAAGAAATCTTTTCATTCTCCCACTACTTTTAGGATGTACTGTTGAAAGCAAAGAGACATCAGTATTAATAATAGCAGTTTTAGCAAAAATAATAGAAAACACAAACATAAAGAAATGTATTATCTCACACAGCATGAGGTCCAGAGGGGTAGTTTCAGGACAGCAGTGGCAACTCGATGCTATAGATGCCATAACCGATGGAGTGTCAGCTCCATCCTCCCACAGGCCGAGGCAAGGCCCCCCAGATCCCAGAGGCACATCCCCACACCACAAGATCCAAAGGAAGAAAGGGGTCAAATTTTCTGGCTTTTCTTTAGGGCAAAGAAATGTCTCCTAGAACCACCCTCAACACATCTCCCTCGATGCCAATCCCTGGGCCAGTCTCAGAGAGAAAGAATGGGAAACTTTTAAACCAGTCAGCAGGACGTGAAGCTGCAGCTTGGAAGGCTTCCCCAAGGCACTTGGATATATCTGTAGGTACAAATAACCAAAAAGCAAGCAATTGGAGTTCTGTAGGAGAAAAACAGAGGATGAATGCAGGGCAGACCCCCAACAGACACCCACTTCATTATATATCTAAACTGAAAAAATGTCTGTGAAACCAGGAAATCAAATGATATTATTTGCTTCTTTGGGTCAAAATAAGTAGATAAAATATGGCTCCCAATTTGGGAAGGTGAAGGTTAGCAAATGCCAATAACCAAGCCATGAGAGACACACACAAAACATATTTTCAGTAATCTCACAGAAATTTGGGGAGCATGCCTGGCCTCTGAGGACTCACCACTAGGGTCCATGAAGTTAAAGAGCCCTCCAGGATCCTCCAAGGACACAGGAGCAGCAGGAATGGCGCCGAGTTGGTGCTTGTTTAAATTATTAGTAATAAGTTAATAAAAGTCACAATTCACAGCACATATCTATGCCAGGCACTTTACATACAGTAACACACTAAATTCACATAAAAATCCAGAAAGGGGACTATAGAGAAGCAATGAGACACAGATGGGTCATCACAGCATCATAATCCCAGCAATGGTGAGGGCAAGGCACAAACTCAAGGGCACTGATTCTAAAGCTCATGTTCTTGATCACTCATCTCTAATACCTAGTTTCTAGAAAAATGGAAGAATTAAACTCCACTAATTAAAGCATGTTCTACACCAAAAGTTTTGAAGGATTCCAATGCAGTTTTGGTAGATGATTTCTCCATCTTTATTGAATTACTCTTGCTGAATATCTTTCTGAACTGAGAGACTGTCTAAGTCATCTGGCCAACCAGGTCCAGCATCCCCTACTACAGCCTTCTACTGAATGCGATCCACAGTCCAGCAGCATTGGCATCACAGAAAGCTCACTGGAAATGCAGAGTCTCAAGCTCTAATCCAAACCTACTAAATTAGAATCTGCATTTTGACTCAAGTGATTCAAATATTAAAGTTTGAAATACATCTATATAGCATCCCTGACATCTGAGTTCCTCTTTAATCTTAAGCTTCCCTGAACGCTACACCTTCCTCTCGTTCTCCATCTCAGCTTACAAATATGTCATTCAGACGCTGGCAAAATCTATGACTGGCAAAATCTCCCCATAGTCCTTTTTCTCCAGGCTAAAAACCCACTTCTTTCACTATCTTCTCCATCACACTGTTTGTGCCCTCCAGGTCAGTGGTTATACTAAGATGAGCATTAGAATCACTTGAATATATAGAGGCGTGAATCCCAGGAACCTGTATTTTCTACAAACTCCCAAAGTACAGCCAAGGCCCAGTTCTCAGACCTCTGAGCCCCTGGCCTCTAGCTTGTTGATATGCTTCATGGCATACAGCTCACAGAGCTGAAGACAACCATCAGCCCAAAGAACAGGGACTACGAAGGCCTGTGATCAGGACATTTTTTTTTTTTTCATTAGTACAGTTTAAAATGTGGGTAGCTATTAATATCATTATCAGCATTTGCTAACCTTCACCCTACCAAATGTGGGTAGCTATTAATATCATCACATCGTTAACCTGTTTGAAGCTTGTTGATAAACACGACTTTAGGTCTTTTTTTTTCCCTATGTACCTCTGCAAAGCCAAATTTCTCTAGTTCTATATGTAAGCTCTTTATTTTTCTAAATTTATATGTAGAATTCCGTATTGTTCTTAATATCCATCTTGTTGTTTTGAGCCCTGATTTAACCTGCCTAGAGTTTTGAATCTTTCTTCCAACCTCATTGGGAGGCAGCAGGTAGACAGGGGAAAGTGGGGCTCTGGAGTCAGACACACTTGGGTAAAATCAGATTTATTTGAGACAGATGGCTCCAGTGGCTACACAGACGACTCAGTAATTTAAGAGGTCGGCTCAATGCCTGACAAGAAATGTTCATGCAATACATTTGTCAAACGAATTAATGAAATAATGACTGATTGCAGATACTCAGGAAGACTGGCCCAGGGGCTCTGATCCTGATCCAAAGGAGAATAAAGACTGAAAATGAGGCTTGTTCAGTGATATAGAAGAAGGATTTAGGGAGATTTTTGAGAGCTAGAATCAGGAAGATTTATTGGGTAATTGGATGTCAGGACAAGGAAGAGAGAAGAATCACAACGACATTGTGTTTCTGGACTGAGCAATGAGGAGGGTGCAGTTGCCAGAGCAGGACTAAACGCACGTCCCAGCCCATCCAGCAGGGCCCTGTGCAAACAGATGTGCTCTCCAGCACCTGTGTGTTTATTTAACTGAAATGAGACTGACACCTTGATGGGCCTAATTTAATCATGACATGAATATATTTGAGCAAAAATAATCGCTACATGAACCTGGAGGACATCAGACTAAATGAAATAATCTAGACACAAAAGGACAATTACTGCATGAATCCCCTCACCCAAGGTACCTAGAGCAGGCAAATCCACAGATACAAGGTGGAGGAGTGTAGTTACCAGGGGCAAAAGGGAGGGGGCGCTGGAAGTTGAGTCCTGGGTGCAGGGTTTCAGTTTGGGATTATGAAAAAGTTCTCAAGATGAATGGTGGTGAGGGTTGCTCGACAATGTGAATGCTCTTAACGCCACCAAAATGTACACTTAAAAATGGTTAAGATGGCCAGTTTTATGTTATGTATAATTTACCAGCATAAAAAATACTAAAAAAATATTATAAGAATCCCGACTTAGCAGCCATCCATGTTGGTGATGAGTATTCCCTTTTTTTAAAAGTCTAGTCACGGTTGGTTGGAAATGAGGAACTGACAGGAGTCCTCAGAGACCTCAACGCTCAGTTTAATCTGCTGAGAAGTTACGACGAAGGCACCAGAGCACAAAGAAATGACTCAGAAAGCCGTCCCGTGGCAGCAAAATATCAGCTGCTGTGATGGCCCATTACGTAAAATGCTTCTGTTTTGTTTGTTTGTGTTTGTGCTGATCTTTATTTCCACTGCTGTGGAGAAATCTCATTTTTAGCCCCTGGTACCCACTGTGAGTAGCTATCCTGAAGTGAGGTACATATGAAGGCTGCTGCAACTTTAAACCGCAGCTTCTTGGGAGGTCAGACAAAGAATTGAAAGACACACCACCAACCAACCACAGACACTGAAACGGATGAAGGTGGGAATAGCCCTGTGCTAGAACAGCTCCCTTATTACAAGGACAACTCACCTCTAATAGGAAAAAGCACAGGAAATGCCATGGTTGCCCCGACCTGGCTGCCTTCCGAGAAGCCTTCCGAGAAGGACTCTGGCTGGGGAAACCTTCAGGGAATACCTGGGCCAGAGTCTCTCAATTGGAACCTCTCCTCTGAGCAAAAGCGACAACCATGATGAAACAGAAGATACAGAAAGACAAAGAAAAGCTCTACAAAGTTAAGGCCAAGCTCAACAGTAGAAATGGCTCACCACCCCCTGCTCAGACTCTTCTTATATAGTCTATAAACTACATTCATCTATGGTGACATTCTTCTTTTCCTCTTTATTTTTCATCTTCACTGCTCCCTGTTTTAGTGATGACCAGGATCTTCCTAATGGAGAATGGCAAAAGCATTAATAAAATAACCAAGCCCTGTTGACAGTTCCTACCAAAGGAATATCACCTAACCTAGATTTTTAAAAATCACTGGGTTTTATTACATGGATGTAAATGTTAATTGAAAATTTAATATAATTTACTATTTTAAAATAGTTAATACGTTTCTTCTGAAAATCGACGTACCTCTGAATTGTGATCTTCTATCTGTACACGTCCCCCCCAAAACTTCCTGATACACAAATGTAGCCTAAATTGAACATCACACACAGATGTCTGAAATATTAATCTATTAGGAAAACATCTGATAGTTGTATAAGATCATATAATCATCTCATTTTAAAACTATGTGACCTGATGACATCAATCACAATCTGAAGGGAGGGGGGAGGTTTTAGTGTAAGGAAGGTAATGGGTGGGGCCACATCTATGGTGCATCTTAGAATGGGTACAGGCGATTGCACTAATGTACACAGCTATGATTTAACAATAAAAAAAAATCACAATCTGGATTTTTTCACTCATTTGACAAATAATTGAGCACCAACAAGTGCCAGGCATTGGAAATAGAGGGTAAACAGGAGGATCCTAACTCTCCTGGAACTGACATTCTAGCAGGAGGGCAATACCAAAGAAATGTTTATAGTAAAATGATGCTTGTAAATGAGGAAGCAGACAGCGTGTCATAAGTGCAGTTACTAGGGAAGCTAACTCAGTCCAGGAAAGTCACAGAGACACATGTAGGGAACGGAGTTTAAACTGAGAGAAGTGAGTGCTTAAGCTGAAGGAGAAGTGTTGAAGAAGAAAGGAGAGAACAGTTCAGGCAGAGGGGACCTTGTAGACCCAAAGGTGGCAAGTTTTAAAGAACTGGAAGAGGGCTAGCATGGCTAGAGCCACTCTCCTGTGAAAAGAGGCAGCACAGAGACTAAAGAAGTGACAATTGGCTGGGCACAGAGCCTCACACCTATAATCCTAGCTCTCTAGGAGGCTGAGGCAAGAGGATTCCTTGAGCTCAGGATTTCAAGACCAGCCTGAGCAAGAGGAAGACCCCGTCTCTACTAAATAGGAAAAAAATAGCCAGGCGTTGTGGCAGTCACCTACAGTGCTAGCTACTCGAGAGGAGGAAGCAGGAGGATGGCTTTGAACCAGCAGTTTGAAGTCGCTATGAGCTAGGCTGATGCCATGGCACTCTAGCCTGGGTAACACAGTGAGAGTGTGTCTCAAAAAAAAAAAGTGTCAATCAAGATCATGGCCAGCATTAATGGGTTGGCACTTCTTCTATAAGAAACCACTGAAGGATGTTAAGTGAGAGATTAATGCGACCAAATGTGCACTTCAGGATGGCCATTCTACCTCCAGATGGACAGACTGGACTAGGTAACACTGGGCACAAGTAGACAACTTCTAAGGCCTGTGATAGTGAAAGACAAAAGTGAGGAAATTCACGAGATAGATGGCAAAATCAACAGATCCTGATGACTGAGTTTGAGGATCCACTGAGATAATCAGTGTGGACGTTCAGTAGACCCGTGAGATACACAGGCCTGGAGCTCAGTGAACTGCATTAGAAACTGTCAGTGCAGGAATCACCTGCATTTAGATGGCAACTGAACCCACGAGAGGGGAAGAAATGGTCCAGCAGGAATAAATCAAATCAGGACAGACACGTACATTTAAGAATAAGGAGATGTGCCAGGGATAGGGGTGAGGGGAGAAAACTGGAGTTATTATTGTTTAATGGATATAAAATTTCAGTTTGGGACAAAGAACAAGTTCTGGAGAAGGATGTTGGTAATGGTTGCACAACAGAAGTGTGCTTAAAGCCACTCAACGGTACACTTAAAATAGGTTAAAGAATAAAAGAAAAAAAAAAACTAAAAAAATTAATATTAAAAAAATTAAAAAGGTTGAAGGCTAAATGCAATGGTTCACACCTGTAATCCCAGTCTATGGAGGGGGATTACTTGAGGCCAGGAATTCAGGACAAGCCTGGGCAATATAGTGAGATCCCATCTCTAAAAATAATTTTTTTTTAATTAGCTAGGTATGGTGGCACACACCTTAGTCCTAGCTACACAAGAGGCTGAGTGGCAGGACTGAGCCCAGGAGTTCAAGGCTGTAGTGAGCTATGATGACACCACACTACCCAAGCCTGAGTAATAGAGCAAACCCCAATCTCAAAAAAAAAAAAGTGGTTAAAATGATAAATGTTATGCTGTGTGTCTTTAGAGATACTTTTTGTATCTTTTAGAATAACAATGTGTTCATGTATTACTAATGAAAATCAAGACAAATGATGAAAATGGAGAAGGATCACAAGTCTACAAAGGTGACTAAAAAAGAACAGGCACGGAGGTTGGTGGAAAAGCTAGAGTGTTAAGTCCTGGAAGCTAAGAACAGCATTTCAGGGAGGAAGCATTTAACTCATCAGAATGCTACAGAGTTTAATCAGATAAGGTTAGAAAAGAAACCACTGGTTTTAGCAACATGACAGTCAATGGAGACCTTGGAGAGAGCCATCAGCAAAGCCAGAAAGGGGCTGGGTGAGGAAATAGTTTAGAACATAAGAGCTAGAACGCAGGTAATGAGAGATCTGACGATTGTGGGGAGGAGATAGAATGGTGGCGAAAGGGAAAAGTAACAGACACTTTTTAAAAATAGCTGTGTTAAAATATCAGCAAGCTAATTGGCAAAACAATCATTTCAGTGAAAATACATTATTTGATTAATAATCTCAGTATTACCTGGATTTACAGATTACAGAACTTCCCATACTACTGTAGGTTACAAAGGAGAACTGTAAATTATTCTCTCCATTTTACAGTTGGTAAAACTGAACCACGGAGAAATTTCTCTAAAAAATTTTGAAAGGAACTCATCATCCAATTAATATCCTGATTTTTTTAAGGTAGAGAAGTACAAGGTACTGTGCTTAAAAAAAATTTACCGTAATAGCCACATGTTCAAAAAGTCTAAAATTTTAAGGCTACTACCCGTGTTAATTTTTGGTACATGTCCAACAGAAAACATTTTGCATTCCAGTTACATCCTCATGACACCAAAGTCAGTCTTCTGTATCGGAGCGTTGAGGGCTGCACTGATACTGAGACCCAGGACCAGTCTGGTGTCCACAGGGTCAAGGATCCCATCGTCCCACAGCCTGACAAAGGAATGAAAAAAGAGTTAGGAATTTACCATCAAACCACCCTTTTTACAGAAATCCTAAGGAAGTCTTTCTTCAGGTAATACATGGATCTACTAATTGGCATCCATACAACAGAAACCATGTTCAAGATGGAGGAAAAGGGAGGGAAAAAAATGACACGACTTTTGTCCCAAACCACCACAAAATGTTTGTTGGATTTAAGGCTTAAGGAACTCTACCCAAACGATTAAAACAAACAAAAAAACCTTAAGGAACTACTTCTATAAGAAGAAGTGTAAAGGAAATCCCTGGTTTAAAAATATTTTTACCTTCACCATGAAAGGATAGATACTGGTTTAAAAACCAACAACAACATATACAGGGTGTCCATAAAGTTCGGGTGCAATTTAAAATTTACAACTATTTTAAATTGCTCACAAACTTTATGGACACCCTGTATGTGTGTACATATATATATGTGTGTGTACATGCGCGCACACACACACACACACACACACACACACACATATATATACATTTTTCTTTTTACTTATCTCAGGAAACACTTTCCTCTTCCTTTTCTGCCCACACAAATAAATCAAGTTGGTATATTTCTGTCATTAACATGGAGAGCTACATAAGCCCAAGTAATAATCTCAAATCAGATTCTTTATTGTTAAAAATGTATTCACGGGCTTGAACCTGCCTGCCTCTGTGTATATGGCTGGCGCACTACCCACTGAGCTATGGGCACCACCTCAAGTTAAATATTTTTTAAAAAATGTATTCTCCAAAACTCCCCCAAATTCTTTAAAAAATTATGTAAGCTATTGAATAGGCTTCAGTATATTTTATTAATAAAACAGATATATTCAAATGTAGGTCCCTTTTTTCTTGCTACAATAGGAAAGACAAGCAACTTTAAGAAGGGAACTTCTAAATAGAAATTTTAATTTGCTTTTCACTGGCAAGCTCAAATGTATAAAGGAAAGTGAATGAGAAATATTACCTTTTATATTAGTAGGTGGCAATTGCTTTCTTTAAACAAACTGCCTCCAGTATCTAGACATAGCATCAATTATTAAAACATTCTTACAGTGACAGACATGAATCAAATCTTTGCTCATAAAACATTCATAAAATGGACCCTAAAGTATTAACAGCCAATAAAAAGAAAGCCACATTTGTAAATCTGCAAACAGGTGAACTATTTACATTCTCTTTTGAAGCCTGCAGCAGAATAATCCAGCAGGCATAGTGAAAGCTGGTTAATGATGTTCATTATAACGACTGCTCCAGGTAAAAGGTTCTAACCAAACGCCTGATAAAAATTTGCTTATAAAAACAATTGAGCAGAAGCAAATTGGCACGTTGCATATGTAACATGTAAGAATTGGGGAAAACATCAGAGGTCCTCATAACAGATGATGACAGGGCTCTCGGAAAAGACATCTAGCCATGGTCCAGCCAACGCAGGCCAGGGAATTTTATTGTTAAGCTGAGATTCAATAAACCCAAGAAAAGCATCATAGGATGGCTTGGGAAACCTTTCATCTCTGAAATAAAGTTGCTGTCTCTGTAATACCAAACTGTTTCAACAGAAGAGTTAAACATCTACAAATTCACGGAAACTTTACTGTCTTTTAACATTTACTTCCAAAGATAAGTCTATCTAGGCAGGAGGACTTTAACCTCCTGCCTTGGATAAAATCCATTAAAAATAATAATAATGATAATTTTGTATGAAAATAATCAAGGATGTGATCTTTCTCAAGAGATGACTTATATCAGCCAGAGCTGGAAAACACCTTCATGACTCACACAAAATAGGCTATTTTTCAAAGTTTAATATTTCAACTATCCCTGTGCATTTCAGTCAAAAATCCTATGTGAAAACAAACTTAAGCTTACAATATATACTTTATGGGTTTCTACTGCTTCTCTGATGGCTAGGATGTAAGTCTACTCGTGTGATGGTAATATGAGGAACATGTTTATGTTTCAAATCACAGACTATAAAATATTTTGTTTCTAACTAAATGAAATGACCAACCACAACAAAATATACCTACAAATATGTTTGTAAAAATATATATCAGTAAGGAGAGATGCTTTTTAACAATCCCAAATGGTATTATTTGATCTCTCAAACTAATTATGCTCTTGAAAATCATTCTGTCGAGTGAGTCTTTGTACCCCTAGTGCTCAAAGCAGTATCTTCCAGAAAGGCTGCATTCAAATGATTGAAGGGGATTTTAACTTTTGATTTCTCTTTTCTCCCTTCTCTCCAGTTTGCCTTCACCAGTAAATGGCATACATCACAGCAAAATCTAATTTTAAAAGGCACAAATAGTTACCCTCTTCTTTCCATCTGCCCAAGGGATGAAAGGAAGACAAGAAACTTAGATTAGTCTCAGAATGCAGACATTAAAGTTGTTGAAAGCATGCGCCAGCAGCTCTCCAGCTGGGACAGGCATGATAATTTATGACCTCATTAAGTGGCATAAGAAACAAACAGAGCCAACAGCTGCAACGGTGTGTGAGGTAATTATTTGGTGCTGATGTGGGGACCCTGGCTGTGACAAATTGCCATCTGAATGTATGCACACACTTGTTAACAAGCACCAGTAACGAACACACACCCAGAAGCAAACTAATAACAAGTTTTCAACCAATCTCTTGCTTAAAATGGGGTAGAAACAAAATAATCAAAGAGAGGCATGATAAGGATCCATGTTTTTAAGCAAAAATTAAAGCTAACTACCTAAATAACATAGCCAAGACTGGAACTTTTATTCTCAGCTTCTAGTGTGGCCCACCTCTGGCTGTGGGGCGCTCTAGTCCCCAGATACCCCAACTAAAGGTGGGACAAGGGAAGTAGGGGCAGGTGGAATAAAACCAGTGGTGAAAGGTCTACGGCACAAGGACGTCTGGGAGGAGAATCATTTCAGCAGTAGGTATTCCCATGTTAAAAAGATAACAGTACAAAATTAAGTGGGTTCAAACATTCGTTTTTGGCTCCTACCAAGGCTGGACCATCCTGACTGCTCAGATCTCTGTGAAGCTGACCGCCAACATGCACACTTCAGGGAGTTAGTTATTTTCTAGCTCTTACCTTGCACTGGAATAGTAAGGGTTTCCTTCCTCTTCGAACCTCTTCATGATGGGCTCTTTTAAAGCTGCTTCATCGGCACTGGAGAACTAAAAGAAAAGTAACTTTAAGTCAGCTTCCATGAAACAACTGATCCCATTTGGATAATCTCAAGAAAAAATAAAGAACAAATTTCATGAAGAATGTTAAAACAAGCTCAGTACCCATAGCTCAGTGGTTAAAAACAGGCTCAGCACCCATAGCTCAGTGGTTAGGGCTCCAGCCACATACACTGGGGCTAGCAGGTTTGAAACTGGCCTGGGCCAGCTAAACAACTATGACAGCTACAACAACAAAAAAATAGCCTGGCATTGTGGCAGGCACCTGTAGACTCAGCTACTTGGGAGGCTGAGGCAAGAGAATTGCTTAAGCCTAAGAGTTTGAGGTTGCTGTGAGCTGTGATGCCACAGCACTCTACCGAGGGCGACATAGACCTTCTCCAAAAAAAACCCAGAATGTTACAACTAACATCAACACGGTGATGTACAGATCACAGTACTCTTCTAAGATATGCGTATCCGTTTACTACACCATCACATCTCCCTCAGCAGAGACAAGGTCTTGAGGCTATACATGTAAGGTCAAAACTATGGGTGTAGTGTAACATAGCAGCTTTCAACAGTGATGTGAATTATACGATCTAACAAAAGGGCTATATTACATTTAACAGCCTCAAGTTAAGAAAGTAGAGAAGTATGAGATTTTCATTCAAAATAGCCAAAATTTTAAAAATTTCAAAGCTTAAAGGGATAAAATATCAACCACACCTTAAATAACATCTTCAGTCAATATTCCAGAAAGCTTAGAGATACTTTTCCCTAATTTAAAATTTAATGGCCTTCCCATCAATATTATAAGGACCAAGCGACAATTCAGATATAAAAATCTTCAGAATTTATTCTGAAACCCTGAAAAATATTTTATTTTATTTTATTTTTTTATTTTATTTTTATTTATTTTTTTTTTTTGAGACAGAGTCGCCCTGAGTAGAGTGCCATGGTGTCACAGTTCACAGCAACCTCAAACACTTGCGCTTACGTGATTCTCTTGTCTTAGCATCCCAAGTAGCTAGGACTATAGGTACCTGCCACAATGCCCAGTTATTTTTTATTTATTTATTTTTTTTTTTGATTGCAGTTGTCATTGTTGTTTAGCTGGCCCGGGCTGAGTTCGAACCCACCAGCCTCAGTATATGTGGCCGGCACCCTACCGACTGAGATACGGGCACCGCCAGAAAAATATTTTCAACTTAAAAAAAATTCCACACCAGAAACGAATGCCTTATTTCAAATAAATCCTACCTTCTTTCATGTAAATACTTTATTTCTTTATTGCTTTTAAATTTATTTTGTCATTTGTTTTAAAAAAACATAAATACTTTAATATTTTAAAAATCAAGAATTACAAGGGAGAATCACTATTAAACTAGCTTTCCTTTCATATATAAAATGATTTCAAATATTTGCATATTAAAGTATCAAAGAACAACTACCGTATATACTTGAGTATTAGCCGAGTTTTTTTCAGCACAAAATTTGCCGAAAAACCCGAACTCGGCACAAATTTTGTGCCGGGAAAAACTCGGCTTATACTTGAGTATATACGGTATTTAATAAGGTATCACCATGCTGGGCTTTACGAAGTATAAGACCTGTTTTCAAGACATCAAGTAGAATTTCACATCCCACCTCCCCCAGCTCCACTACCCACACCCCCACAGCACCACTCAGACACACACACAGGATACTAGTAGGTACTCAAGTGCATCTGAAAGCTCAATTTAAATCTGCAAAAGTTCCCAGGTTGGGAAAGATAACCAGGGATGTCAGGCAGAGTGGATGCAAGGGAAGCAGGAACCACCCTCTGACTTTGCATGACCCCACGGTGCAAAAAAGGAGGCCTACCAGATGAGCCTGCATGGAGAAGGCAGGGCCTCCTCCACCTTACACCTTCCGTGGTAAGACCACAGCACACTCACGCCTTCAGGAACACACATCAATCATTTTAAGGCTCGGTGCTCACACAGAAGAGCTTAAAGTTATAACTAATAAAAATTAATGCAAAATTTCAAAGGCGTATCCAACGGAGACACAAACAAAGAATCCATTTTAAAAGCAGCCTCTTGCTGATCTGCCTTTCATCCAGTTTCCAGTTTTCTTCCTTTATACTTGCATGGTATAATAACGTTATTTAATCCTCATTAGAAGACACAGCCCTCCCACTCAAGGTATCCTTAACAACAATCTAAAAGTAAGATGGAAAAAACAAAATTCTGCTGCCTTTGGTCATAAAATGAAAGAAGTACATCAGACTTATTTAAATCTCACTAATTGCAAATGACTAAGAATCAAACATCTTTATCCCTCAGGCAGTTTCTCAAGTGTTTCCTTGGAAATTCTGAAAAATGTTTAAATGACCACAAAGAAGGCACTCTAAATAAAAAGGCTTTTAAAATAAGAGACAGGAGATGTGTGAGTAAGCCCAAACCCCGGAAGCAAGTTGCAGGCTAGTCCACCAAGTAGAGCCAAGTGACAAGGCTCAGAACCCCACCCAGGAGCACAGAGTCCAGGCACTGTGCTACTGGGTCCAGGGTGTTTATTGGGGAAACCCTAATGCAGCTGTGAAGAAGAAATGGCGTTTACCGGTTTTCCTTCCCGTGCTCTTTGGTCCTTTGCTAGTGTGGTTAACACATTGGCTGCCTGCTCTCCTCCCATCACTGAGATGCGAGCATTTGGCCAGAGGTAGAGAAAACTTGGGCTGGAGGAAAGAAAGAAGAAATTAATACAACATAGATTTTCAGAGGCCCATGTTTCCCTTTTCAATTAGTGGTTCTTGATTTTAGCTGCATGTTACAATTATCTGGGGAGCTTTAAAATACATATACAAATACACGGAACCCATCCCAGAGCAATCTCCATTGTGGTGTCTAAGCACAGATTTAATTTTTAAGTTCTCCAGGTGATTCTGGGTATAAAAGTGTTCCTAACATCCTCATATTATCTGTGTTCAAGTCCTGTTTTCTAGTCTTGAGACTGGCTGTATGTGCCTTCTTTGTTTACTTTTTAGTTTGAGCAGGGGATTATCAAGTTCGTTAACCTTTCCAAACGGGCAGATTTTTCCATCTTATGTCTCTCTTTAATACTTTCTTTCTATTTTTGGGGGGTTTCATGTGCTGTTCTTCTAACCTCCTGAGCTGAATGCTCAGCTCACTGATTTTCAGTCTCACTTCTTTTCCAATATATGCATCACATGTGTAGTATTTTCAGCTATTTCAAATATTTCCTGATTCCCACTGAAGATTTCTTCCAAATAGCACTGTTAACATTAAACTTAATTTCATCCCTCTAGACCAGGGGTGGCGAACAAGTTCGACTACGCGCTCGGAGATCGCTCCTCAGAGGTCCCTCCTCAGAAGCAGCATAACAAAATCCAAACTTGGCAAAGAGCCACAGTATACAAAATAATGATAAGAGGCAAAGAGCC
>CAUYPK010037317.1:0-14562 GCA_963574355.1 Loris lydekkerianus | reverse complement strand
GTTGGCTCTTTCTCTTCCTGCAAGAGCTTGTGTAAGAAGGTTGATGTTTCTTCCCTAAACACTTATCAGAAGTCTCCTGTGAAGCCATAACTGGTTCACAGTTTTCTTTGGGGTAAGGTTTACAGGAATTGGACATAGATTGAATTTACTTAATACTTAAAATAGTCACTTAGATTTTCCATTATTTTTTGACATTTTGGTTTCAGAATATCTTATTTTTCCAGGATTTATTTATTTATTTTATTTATTTTTTATTTTTTTTTTTTTTTTTTTTTGAGAAAGAGTCTCACTTTATCACCCTCGGTAGAGTGCCAGGGTGTCACAGCTCACAACAACCTCAAACTCTTGGGCTCAAGCAATCCTCTTGTCTCATATTTTTTTCATTTTTAGTAGAGATGGGGTCTCACTGTTGCTCAAACTGGTCTCAAACTCATTATTTTAAGCAATCCACCTGCCTCAACCTCCCAGAGTGCTGGGATTATAGTTGTGAGTACCACGCCTGGCCTGAAATGTTCATTTGAATTATGGTACTGTGCATGTCAAGAATGCTACTTGGTTTCTTTTTATATTTTCAATCTCTTTGTTTATATTATCTATTTCTTGAGATACAGATCTCTTGATTTTCTTTAGCACTTTTTTTTTTTTACTTAATTAACTCTTTTTATTTCAAAACATTGCTGGGTCTAGCCAGGCATTGTGGTGGGTACTTGTAGTTCCCAGCTACTCAGGGGGCTGAGGCAGGAGGATCTCTTGAGCTCAAGAGTTTAAGGTTGCTGTTAGCTACAGTAATGCCATGGTACTCTACCCAGGGTGACAGAGTGAGACTCTGTCTAAAAAAAAATGTGTATGTATGTGTGTCTGTGTGTGTTTATTTTAGACTGTCTAAAATATACATATATAAAATATATATGTAATATGTATATATTACTGTCTATGTATATTACCGGGGCACAAATGTTTTGGGTTATATGGATCACTTTTGTAATGCCTGAATCAGGCTCATAAGTGTGCCTATCACCAGAATAGTGTTCACTGTATCTGCTAGGTAGGTTTTCACCCATCACCTCCTCCCTCTCCCCTCTGCCTGATTTCCACTGAGTTTTGCTTTCCTCTGTACATGTATGTGCTCATCAGGTAATTCCAGCTAAATAATGAGTACATGGTGTTTGTTTTTCCATTCTTTAGCTACTGTACTTAGCATAATGGTCTCCAGTCCAATCCACATTGTTAAAAAAGGCATTAATTCGTCCTTTTTTATGACTGAGTGGTATTTCATGGTACACACGTACCACATTGTGTTAATCCACACATCAGTCCATGGCACTTGGATTGATTCCACACATTTGTGAATGTGAATTGAACTGCAATAAATATTCATGTGTTTTTGATAGAATGACTATTTTTTTCTTTGGGGTAAGTACCCAGTAGTGATATTGCTAGATGGTAGCCTTACTTTTAGTTCTTGAGGAATCTCCACACTGTTTTCCATAGAGGTTGTACTAATTTGCAGTTGCACCAACAGTACACAAAGCATCCCTTTCTCGCTGCATCCAAGCCAGCAACTGTTGTTTTTAGACCTTTAAATAAAATTCATTCCAACCGGCATAAGGTGATATCTCCTCATGCTTTTTTTTTTTTTTTTTTCAGTGCAAAATCATTTCTGTTTATTTTTTTATTAAATCACAGCTGTATACATTAATTCAATCATGGGGTACAATGTGCTGTTTTTATATATTATTTGAAATATTTTCATCAAATTGGTTAACATAGCCTTCACTGCATTTTCTTAGTTATTGTGTTCAGACATTTATACTCTACACTTAGTAAATGTAGCATGTACCCTTGTAAAATGCGCTGTAGGTGTGGACCCCCCAATTACCCTCCCTCCCCCCATCCTCCACTCCCCTCCTTCTCCTCTTTCCCCTTCTTCTTGAGCTATAGTTGGGTTATAGATTTCATAGTAGGGCTGAGTACATCAGATACTTTTTCTTCCATTCTTGAGGTACTTTGCTAAGAAGAATATGTTCCAGCTTCATCCATGTAAACATGAAAGAGGTAATGTGTCCATATTTTTTAAGGCTGAATAATATTCCATGGTATACATATACCACAATTTACTAATCCATTCATGGGTCATTGGGCACTTGGGCTTCTTCCATGCCTTAGCAATTATGAAATGGGCTGCAGTAAACATTCTAGTTCAAATATCTTGGTGATAAAGTAATTTCTAGTTCATATATCTTGGTGATAAAGTGATTTTTGGTTCTCTGGATATAAATCTAACAGAGGAATTGAAGGATCAAATGGCAGGTCTAATTTTAAATACCTAAGTGATCTCCAAACATCTTTCCAAAAGGAACATATTAGTTTCCATTCCAACCAGAAGTGCAGAAGTGTTCCCTTTTCTCCACATCCACGCCCACATCTCTGGTCTTGGGATTTTGCAATGTGGGCTAATCTTACTGTCATTAGATGATATCTCAAAGTGCTTTTGATTTTCATTTCTCTGATGATTAAGGATGATGAGCATTTTCTCATGTGTCTGTGGCCATGCGCCTGTCTTCTTCAGAGAAGTTTCCCTTCAAGTCCCTTGCCCACCCTGAGATGAGATCACTAATTCTTTTCTTGCTAACATGTTTGAGTTCTCTGTGGAATCTGGTTATTAAACCTTTGTCAGAGACATAACCTGCAAATATCTTCTCCCATTATAAGGTCTGTCTTTTTGCTTTACTTACTGAGTTCTTGTCTGTGCTGCAGCTTTTTCGTTTGATCAGATCCCAGTAATGTATTTTTGGTGTAGCCCTTGGGGTCTTCCTCATAAAATATTCACCCTGGACAATTACTTCAAGTGTTTTCCCTGCACTTTCTTCTAGTATTTTTATAGTTTCATGTCTTAAGTTTAAATCTTTAATCCAGTGAGAGTCTTAGTTATTGGTGAAAGGTGTGGATCCAGTTTCAGTCTTCTACAGGTTGCCAGCCATTTCACCCAGCACCATTTGTTAAATAGGAAATCTTTTCCCCCACTGAATGTTTTAATTAGCTTATAGAAGGTCATATAATGGTAAGTAGTTGGGTTCATCTCTTGGTTCTACATTCTGTTCCATACATCTACCTCTCTGTTTTTGTGACAATACCATGCAATTTCAATCACTATTGATTTATAGTATAGTGTGAGATCTGGTAGCATGATTCCTCCTGCTTTGTTTTTATTTCTGAGCAATGTCTTGACTATTCGAGGTTTTTTTTCTGTTACCATATAAAATGAAGTATTATTTTTTTGAGATCTTTAAAGTCTGACACTGAAGATTTGATATGGATTGCATTAAAATTGTATATTACTTTGGGTAATATGGACATTTTAACAGTGTTGATTCTTCCCAGCCATGAGCATGATATGTTTTTTTAATTTGGTAGCATCTTCAACTATTTCTTTTCTTAGAGTTTCATAATTCTCTTTATAGAGATCTTTCACATCCTTTGTTAGATAAACTCCCAAATATTTCATCATCTTTGACACTACTGTGAAAGGAATAGAGTCCTTGACTTTTTTTTCAGCTTGACTATTGTTATATATAAAGGCAACAAATTTATGAGTGTTGATTTTGTAATCTGAGATGCCGCTGTATGTGTTGATCACTTCTAAGAGTTTTGTGGTAGAATCCCTGGTGTTTTCCAAATATACAATCATATCTTCTGCAAAGAGTGAAGGTTTGATCTTCTCTGACCCTATATAGATACCCTTGATTGCCTTTTCTTGCCTAATTTCAATGGCTAAGATTTTCATTACAAAGTTGAATAGCAGCGGAGACAACGGACAACCTTGCCTGGTTCCTGATCTGAGTGGAAATGATTTCAATTTAATTCCATTCAATACGATATTGGCTGTGGCTTTGCTGTAGATAACCTCTATCAGTTTAAGATATGTCCCTTTTATACCAATTTTCTTAAGTGTTGTGATCATAAAACAATGCTGGGAATTATCAAAATCTTTTTCTGCATCAATTGAGAGAATTATATGGTCTTTGTTTTTTATTTTGTTTACATGATGAATTGCTGAACCAGCCTGAATATCCTGGGATAAAACTGACTTGGTCACATGTATAATTTGTTTGATGTGTTGCTGGATTCTGTTTGTTAGGATCTTGTTGAATATTTTTTGCATCAATATTCACTAATGATATTGATCTATAATTTTCTATTCTTGTTGGGTCTTTTCCTGGTTTGAGGATCAAGGTGATGTTTGCTTCATAGAATGTGTTGGGTAGTAGTCCTTCCTTTTCTATGTTTTGGAAAAGGTTGAGTAATATAGGTACTAGCTCCTTTTTAAAGGTTTACTAGAATTCTGATGTGAAGCCATCTGGTCCCGGGCTTTTCTTTTTAGGGAGATTTTGTACAGTTGATGCTATTTCAGAACTTGATATAGGCCTGTTCAACATTTCCACTTGATTCTGGCTAAGTCTTAGAAGGTGGCATGCTTCCAAGTATTGGTCTATTTGCTTCAAATGTTCGTATTTCTGAGAATAGAGTTTCTTGTAATATTCATTAAGGATTTTTTGAATTTCTGAGGAGTTTGTTGTTATTTCATCCTTTCCATTTCCGATTGATGAAATTAGAGATTTTACTCTTTTTTTCTGGTTAGGTTAGCCAAACATTTATCTATTTTATTGACCGTTTCAAAAATCCAACTTTTTGATTTATTGATCTATAGTATAATCCTTTTGTTTTCTATTTCATTTACTTCTGCTCTAATTTTGGTTATTACTTTTCTTCTACTGGGTTTGGGGTTGGAATGTTTTTCCTTTTCCAGTTGCTTGAGATGTTCCATTAAGTTGTTAACTTCCTCTCTCCTCTCTTTCCGTTCTCTTGAGGAAGGCTTGCAATGCTGTAAGTTTCTCCCTTAGGACTGCCTTTGCAGTATCCCAGAGGTTCTGGTGATTCCTGTCTTCATTATCATTTTGTTCCAAAAATTTGGTAATTTCCATCTTAATCTCATCTATGACCAGCTATTGTTCAGCATAAGGTTATTTAGTTTCCATGTTTTTGTATGAGTATGCAGGTTCCTGTGATTACTGAGTTCAACTTTTATTCCATGATGGTCTTAGAATATGCAAGGAATAATTTCTATTCTTTTAAATTTGTTGAGGTTAAACTTGTGACCTAAGATGTGATCGAATTTGGAGTATGTTCCATGGGCTGATGAGAAGAATGTGTTTTCAATTTTGTTATGATGAAATGTTCTGTAGATGTCTGTTAAATCCTATTGTTGAATGGTTAAGTTTAAATCTAGAATTTCCTTCCTGCTCAGGCAGTATATAGCAGAAAGAAAACTAAATTTAATAGTAAAAATCAAAAAATTCTTGTTATTCTAACTCACTACGTCATCTTCAACAAATTTCTGTGTGCCTTGCTGTCTTTCACCTATAAAATATTGTACCAGATTATCTCTGAGATCATTTCCAGTTTGTAGTATGTATAATTATCAAGATTTTAGTAAAATTCAAGTAATATTCATTTTAAGTATTATAATAAGCAGCTAGCATTTTGTAATAGAATATGTCCAGTTTATTAAAGAAACTGTTAAACACATACAACTTCTTTAAGCAGATAATTGATATTTGGTTCATATTCTTACTGCTCAATGTATGTAATTTTCACTAGATGAAATAAAATTTATATTTAGATTTGAAAAAATAAATAAATAAAAATAAATCTAGAATTTCCTTGCTGAGTTTCTAATTGGAAGATCTATTGAACACTGCCAAAGAAGTGTTAAAATTTCTGATATTATGGAGCTAGAGGAAATCAAGTTGCTCGTGTCTGTTACAGTCTCTATTATAAATTAAGGTGCATTCTGGTTGGGTACATAAATGTTAATACCTGCAATTTCATCATGTTGAGTATTACCCTTAACAAATATGAAGTGATCATCTTTTTTTATTTTTAAGGTTTTTTTGTTTTGTTTTGTTTTTGCAGTTTTTTTTGGCTGTGCCCAGGTTTGAACCCACCACCTCTGGTATATGGGGCTGGCGCCCTACTCCTTGAGCCACAGGCACTGCCAAAAGTGACTATCCTTATCTTTCCTTACTTTTGTTGCTTTAAAACCTATTGTATCTGCAAATAAAATTGCAACACCTGCTTTTTAGTGATTTCCATTTGCCTGAATTATAGATGAACATCCCTTCACCCTGAGTCTATATTTATCATTTAAGGTATAATGAGATTCTTGTATGCAGCAGATATCTGGCCTGAGTTTTTGTATCCAGTCAGCCAACCTGTGCCTCTTTAGAGGACAATTTAAACCATTCACATTAATTGAGAATATTGATAAGTCTGGTAGAATTTTGGGTATTGAGTTTTTTGAAAGTCCAGTGGACATTTTTAATCCTTTCACCACTGTGGAAGTTTGAATTTGATCAAAAATTTTTGTATAAGTCTACTTTGGTAGTAGAGAATTGCATTGGTCATTATGGAGGATAGGAGAATATCCTGCAGAGCTTGTTTAGTTGTGGCAAATTTCTTCAACATGTGAATGTCATTAAAGATTTTAATTTCTCTATCCTAAATGAGACTCAGTTTAGCTGAATACAGGATCCTGGGTTGAAAATTATTTTGTTTCAGGAGATTAAAATTAGATGACCACCCTCTTCTAGATTGAAAGGTTTCAGCAGACAGATCTGCAGTCATTCTAATATTCTTCCCCTTGTAGATTATTGTTTTCTTACATATGGCTGCTTGCAGAATTTTCTCCTTCATATTAACTTTGGCAAAGTTAATTATAATGTGTCTGGGAAATGTCTTATTTGTGGTGAGTCATGCTGGGGTTCTGAAACTGTCTGTATCTGAATTTCAGAATCTCTTGGCATGTCTGGGAAGTTCTCCTTGATTATCTCATGGAGTAGAGCATCTGGGCCTTTCGAAGCCACCTCATCACCTTCAGAAATTCCTATGAGGCAAATATTAGTTTTCTTTGAATTATCCCGGAACTCTCTGAGAAAATGATTCATTTTTGCTCTCCACTTCTCTTCCTCTTTGAGCATTTGGGAGCATTCAAAAGCTTTGTCTTCAATGTCAAAAATTCTTTCTTTTGCCTGCTCCCTTCTGTTGCTGAGGGATTCTACTGTATTTCTCAGATCTTTGAGGGTTGCAAGTTCTTGCCTCAATGTGTCAAAATCTTTGGTGATTTTGTCATTGAATTCTTGAGACAACTTTTGAAATGTTCCTCAAATTTGTAATTTCAACTTTACCTCCATTCTATTAATCTTGTTTGCAATCCAAATTCTGAATTCAATTTCTGAAATATCAGCCATTTGTTTATGAATCAGATCTTCTAGTGTATCTGCCATGTCATTCCTTGGGGGAGTTGATCTACTCTGATTATTCATGTTGCTGGAGTTTTTGCACTGATTCTGCCCCATGGTTATTTTACACCATTTGGCTAGATGAGCAGATAAGATGAAGTTGGGTTGGGGGCTCCTGGAGTAGGGATTAACCAAAATTTTACCCAAGAGCTTGGACTAGTGTCTGTACCTTTTCCCCTAGAGCTTTGCAAAGGACCCATACAGTGCTATGGCTTGAGACATTGGGGACCTGCTTGGTGTGGCACTGATAAGTGACTCTGTCTTGTTTTCAGTTGGTTTCTGTGTTGCTGTCCACCAGTCCAATCAACGACACAGAGATATTGCTACAGATGGAATGATTAATTAAGGGAAGACTGGGGCTCACTCAGGCCTATAGCCCCATTTATCTTTATTCACTGTATTATATATTCAAACTCATCAGATAAGAATAAGCAAAAATAAAGAACAAAAGCATTAATTGAGACTAGTATAAAAAAGTTCTTTTCAGCATAAATGTTGCAAAGTACATACACATCATTTCTAAGTCTGGAGCATATAACTTGAAGATAAACTACAAGGACACCAGGTTGTGTGTTTCTGTTTGCCCACCTCCCTAACAAGTTAAATGAAGCTTTTGTGTAATTTGAAATTTGGAAATGAAGAGTAACAGTTCAGCTCCAGACAGGTGCTAAATCTCCAGCTATGACTTGGCGGGGACTTCAGGGAATCATATCTCAAGGCCTTTTCAGCTAGCAGGGAAAAATTAACCCCTGAGTCTCTGCTGCTTTAGCAAGTAGGGATGAATTAACCCCTGAGTCTCGCTTATAGCCGAGAATGGAATTTTCTCGTCTTAGGTTCTCATACCACAAGGAGCACATATTAGACAAAGCCACCTTTCTGGGGTGCTGAGAACCGTGCCCCTTCATCTCTGTCCAATCCTAGTGAATCCATAACTCTAGGTTGAAGTCTCAGCTGTGGAGAAATACCAGCAACTAAGTCATCATGCCCCCCCCATGGTCAAAAACTGGAAAAGGAAAATCAAACCTTACCACAACCCAGGGTAACATTTTGGATAGTCCTCAGGCGATTGGTCCAGGTCAAAAGTTCCAAATCAGTTGTCCCTGTCAGCACCCAGTCTCAACTGGGAGAGTTCAAAAGGTCTCCAGCAACTAGATAGCAGAGGTCTGCTTGCAGCTCGAGTATGACTTGCTCCAGTGCTCTGTGGATTCAAAAGGACCCCGCCCCCACCAAATGAATTTGTCTGGGAATGTTGATGCCTCCTTCCCTACCTTGCACCTCCAATCACTGGTAACCCCGCAGGGCTGTGACCCAGTTCTCTCCAATGAGCAGATGCTCTAGGGGGTTGTTCCTGCCTGAGTCACAGGGAGATCTGTGTCCTCAGCCAGACCACCACACTCTGCCACTAGTCGGCAGAGGGACCTGAAGCCTGACAACCTCGGGTGCTTAATGGAAGCTGGAGCAATTCACTCAGTTTCAGCCCAGCCCCAGACTGATGTTGCTGTCACTTATATTCTCACAGAATTAACATTTCTGTCCCAGATATATTCCCCTGTGGGCCAGGCACTGTTTGAGTTCACAGAAACTGTGATTCAGCCCCACCCTGTGCCACTGCTATTGCACCAAACCTCACAGAGCTGGAGTCTCTGTCTCTGCTGCACTCTGTGTTGGGGTGAGCACAGTTAGAGCTCACACTCAGCTCTCAGTTCTTGCCTTTCCCTGGGCTGATGCTATTGGCCTGACTGCTTTTGTCTCAGCTATATTCCCCTGGGGGCCAGGTGCTTCTTACATTCACTAAAGCAGCTCTTCGGACTCAGCCCCACCCTGGGAGTACACCTTATCTGTGTGTGCATATTCTGGTCTCTGTCCCTGCCACACTCTACCTGGGCAAGTACCACCTCAGACATACCCGTTACTCTCAGGGCCTGTATTTCTGTCCCAGATCTGTTCTGCCAGTGGCCGCCACTGGAATAGAGGACTGGCTTTCTCTGGTTGACAAGAGAGGAGGGGAATGTCTCTCCAATATCCTTAGGGGTGTAAGCCCTATTGTTCCCACCACTGCTGCTGCTGCTCTATGCCACAGGGTACCACTTCTCCCTCTCCCTTTCAGTCCACAGTCCTGTGTCACAAAATCAGCACAGACTTGAAATGGTCCATGTCTTGTCCACACCTCTCAAAAAAATGTCTCACAATCTGGACTGCATGGGGGACAGGCTTCCAGACCTCAGAGTGAGAGTGGAGGGGAGTGCTGAGAGTTCAGAATTGCAGGTAGACAATATATACAATTTTATGCCAGGCAGGAGAGTGCCATGGCACACTAGTGAGTCCTCTCTGGGGAAGTAGTTCCAGTTTTTAGAAGGTCTCTCCCATGGATAACATAGAAGGATATCAGAACTCTGCTCTCTTGTTTGTAGAAAGTATACTGTGAGCTGTTCTTGTGGGGGAGGGGACTCCCATCCACTTGGCAATGTATTTTCTACATATTGGTTGTTTCCTTGGGGTTGCAGCTCACCTTAGCAGGGTTGATGTGCATTCTTCAACCTTCTCTCTTGGCTCAGCTCCAAAGCATAACCTTACTTGCTAAACTTCTGTCCTTTAACTCTCCTTCTGGATGAGAGCTTCTGTGGAAAGCTGGCTCCAGTTGGTCATCTTTTCTCCACCCAATCTCTCCTCATGGTTTTAATTTTCACTTCCCTGATGATTAGTGATGTTGAGAATTGTTTCATATTTTTATTGACCATTTGTTTATCTTCTTTTGAAAAGCTTCTGTTCATATCTTTTGCCCACTTTTGTTTTTGAGACAGAGTCTCACTTTGTTGCCCTTGGTAGAGTACCATGGCATCCTAGCTCACAGCAATCTCAAACTCTTGGGCTCAAGCAATTCTCTTGCCTTAGCCTCCTGAGTGGCTGGGACTACAGGCACCTGCCACAACACCCAACTATTTTTAGAAACAGGATCTCACTCTGGCTCAGGCTGCTCTCATACCTGTGAGCTCAGGCAATCCACTTTTGTCCACTTTTTAATGGGGTTGGGGGGGGCTTTTTTCCTCCTGATTTGATTGAGTTCTCTGTAGATTCGAGTTATTAGTCCTTTATTAGATTCATAGCTTGCAAATATTTTTTCTGTCATCCTGTAGGTTGTCTGTTTGCTTTTTTGATTACTTCCTTACCTGCGCAGAAGATGCTTAGCTTAATCAAGCTTTAATTTCATCAAGTCCTATTTATTTATTTTTTTTGTTGTTGTTGTTGCTGTGATTGCCATTGGGGTCTTCACAGTAATTTCTTTGCCTAGGCTAATATCTAGAAGAGATTTCATACCTTTTCTTCTGTAGAATTCTTATCATTTCCTGCCTTATAAGATTTATAAGTTTTTTATACATCTTGTATTCATTTTTGTGAGTGGTGAGAGATATGAATGGATCCTGTTTAATTCTGTATTTGGCTGTCCAATTTCCCCAACACCATTTATTAAATAGGGCTTTTTTCCCTCAATGTATTTTATTTTCTGCTTTATCAAAAATCAGTTGGCTGTACGTGGATGGTTTTGCATATGGGTTCTCTGTTCTTTTCCATTAGTCTGTGTCATATATATATATATATATATATATATATATATATATACCATGCCGTTTTGGTTGCTACAGCCTTCAAGTACAGTTTGAAGTCTGATAACTTGATGTTTCCAGATTTTTTTTTCTTAAGATTTCTTTGGATATTTGTGTTCTTTTATGGTTGCAAAGAAAGCATCTTTTATAGATCTATGAAATATGATGTTGATAGTTTGATGGGGATTGCATTGAATCAATAAATCACATTGAGTAGTATGGACATTTTAACAATGTTGATTCTACCAATCCATGAGTGTGGTATGTTTTTACATTTGTTTGTGTCACCTGTGATTTCTCTCTTCAATGTTTCACATTTCTCTTTGTAGAGATCTTTCACCTGGTTAAGTATATTACTGGATATTTTATTTCTTTGCAGCTGTTGTGACTGGTATTGAGTCTTTTATTTGACCCTCAGCTTGACTGTTATTGGCATATAGAAATGTTAATGATTTGTGTACACCGATTTTGTAACCTAAGACTTTGTTGTATTTATTCATTAATTACCAGAGTCACTTGTTGGTGTATTTGGGATTTCTAGACATGAAATCATGTCATAAGCAAAGAACAATAGTTTGACCCCCTCTTTCCTGATTTAGATATCCCTTATTTCTTTCTCTTGCCTGATTGGTCTGGCTAGGACTCACAGCACTATGCTGCAAAGAAGTGGAGACAGTGGACATCCTCATCTTGCTCCAGTTCTTAGGAGAAAGCTTACGTTTCCCCATTCAGTATGATGGTGGTGGTGGATTTGTTACATATGGCTTTTGATAGACCTCTTGCTAGATTAACCAGAAATAAAAGAGAAAGGACTGCAATGAGCTTAATAAAAAAAAGAAGGGAGATATTGCAACTGATACCATAGAAATACAAAATATCATCTGTAATTACTATCCAAATCTCTACATGCATAAACTCAAAAATGTACTGAAAATGGACACCTTCCTCAAAGCACACACCCTCTGAAGACTCAATCAGAAAGACACAGAATTCCTGAACAGATTGATAGTGAGCAAAAAGATTGAAGCTCTAATAAGAAAAAATCTTCCAACAATAAAAAAAAAGTCCTGGACCAGATGGATTCACAGCTGAAATTTAGCAGACCTACAAAGAGCTGGTACCCATACTGAAATTGTTCCATAGCATTGAGAAGGAGAGAAACTTCCCCCAATTCATTCTGTCAATACAATACAAATCAATATTTCTTATGAATATAGCTGGGGAAAATGCTAGCAAACTGAGTTCAACATCACCTAAGCAAAATAACACACCATGACCAACTGGGTTTCATCCAAGAGTTACAAGGCTATATGTAAATGTGATTCACCACATAAACAGAAGCAAAAACAGAGGCCATATGATCATCTCAATAGATGAAGGAAAAGCATTTGATAAAATCCAGTGCCTCTTCATGATAAAAACCTTCAACAAACTATGCATAGAAGGAAAATACCTCCTTTAGCTCTTTTAAAAATATTTAAGACAGTTTATTTAAAGTCTTTGTCTAGTAACTCTATAGTCTAGGCTTCCTCAAGAATGTTTATGTTAATTTCTCTTTTTCCTGTGAGACTAGTCCACACTTCATTGTTTCTGTTTATAATTTTTTTGGGGGGGTAAACTGAAAATTTATTTTGAATATTATAATGTGGATGATTAGATTCTGTCCCCTTCCTAGGCTTTGTTGTCATGGCTTGTTGTGGATTATAGTTGTTTGTTTAAAGTTTTCTATATTATTTTTGTGAAGACAATTTTTTGTTGTATGTGGCCACTGAAATCTCTGTTGTGTTAATTTAGTTGTCAGTTGGTGATTTGATGGAGATTTTCTTAAATCCCTCAGGCTGACAGAAGAAGAAGAAGAGGAGGAGGAAAGAGAGGAGAAAGAAGAAAGGAGAAAGGTGGAGGAGGTGATGGAGGAGGCAAAGGCATAGAGGCAGAAGCGTGGAGGTGGAGAAGGCTGCTGTCCCCATGGCTGTTTCCGAGCTGGGAAATGAAGTTGATAGAAAGGTAAGAAAAATACCACAATTCTCTCTTTTTTTATTTTTTATTTCAAATTAATGAGGGTACAAATTATTAGATTATATTGTTCTAACTTCCAAGTTTCTGTTGTAAAAGAACCCCTCACCCAGGGGGCATGGTAACCACCCTCACATTGTGCCCATTAGATGAGATTCCACCAAATGCCCTCCTTCCTACTACCAACCATCCTCCCCCTCCCACCACTCCGTACTAGATTGTATTTGTGTTTTATCATTCATGTGGGCATCTGTTTATATATTGGTTTCATAGTAGAGCTGAGTACATTGGAGACTTTTTTCCATTCTTGAGATACTATACTAAGAAGAATATGTTCCAAATCCACCCAGGTAAACATAAAAGATATAAAGCCTCCATAATTTTGTTTATTAAATCATAGCTATGTACATTAATGTGATCATGGGGCACCATACACTGGTTTTATATGCCATTTGATATATTTTCATCACACTGGTTAGCACAGCCTTCCTGGAATTTTCTTAGTTATTGTGCTAAGACATTTATATTCTACATTTACTAAGTTTCACATGTACCCTTGTAAGATGTACCATAGGTGTAATCCCACCAATCACCCTCCCTCTGCCCATCCTCCCCCCTCCCTCCCCTCCCTCTCAAGCCTTCATAATTTTTTATGACTGAATAGTATTCTATATTATACATATGCCACTGTTTGTTAATCCATTCACAGGGAGATGGGCATTTGGGCTGCTTCTACAACTTGAAAATTGTGAATTGAGCTTCAATAAACATTCTGGTGCAAATGTCTTTGCGGTAAAATGATTTTTATTTTTCTAGGTAGATACCTAGTAATGGAATTACAGGATCAAATGGAAAGTCAACTTTCAGATTTTTGAGGATTCTACATACTTCTTTCCGTTAAGGTTATATTAGTCTGAAATTCCACCAGCCGTGTAGAAGTGTTCCCTTCTCTGCACCTCCATGACAGCATCTGCACTTTTGGGACTTGGTGATATGGGATATCTTACTGGAGTTATGTGATACCTCAAAGAGATTTTCATTTGCATTTGTCTGATGATTGAAAATGAGCATTTTTTCATATGTTTATTAGCCATTCATCTGTCATGTGCAGAGAATTTTCTCTTTTTTTTTTTTTTTTTTTTTTTGCAGTTTCTGGCCAGGGCTGGGTTTGAACCCGCCACCTCAGGCATATGAAACCAGCGCCCTACCCATTTGAGCCACAGGTGCCTCCTTTTTTAAAAAAAAACATTTAGGGGGCAGGGCTGGGTTTGAACCCACCACCTCTGGCATATGGGGCAGGTGCCCTACTCCTTTGAGCCACAGGTGCCACCCTGCAGAGAAGTTTCTTTTTTTTTTTTTTTTAATTACAGATAAAAATATGCACCATAGATGTGACCCAACCCATCACCCTCCCTCCACCCAAACCTCCCCCCTCCCTTCCCCTTCCTTGGTCCTTTCCTCATAGTCTTGAGGTATACTTGGGTTATAGCCTTCATGTGAAAGCTATAGTTTAGCTTCATAGTAGGGCTGAGTACATTGGATACTTTTTCTTCCATTCCTGGGATACTTTGCTAAGGAGAATATGTTCC
>CAUYPK010037315.1:0-33782 GCA_963574355.1 Loris lydekkerianus | reverse complement strand
TTGTGGGCCCCCTGTTTTTTTTTTTTCATATCGGTCTGTGGGTGTGTGTGTTTTTATTTATATATTTATTTATTTTTTTTTTTTTTTTTTTTTTTTTTTTTTTTTTTTCAGTAAATCTTTTTTCTTAGTTGCACACATTCATACATTATACATTCATTTAGGGAAGTTAGCATAGCACATATTCTCTTCTGGGTGTGTGAACTTGCCGGAGCATCTGATATGAAGGAGAAATGACCTATGTTGAGACTCCCTCCTTGGTGCAGAATTCTATTTACTTCTTTGATGCCAGCACTAGAAAAGCTTTCTCTTGCTCTGGCATTGCACTAATGATATGAATCTCAAGCAATTTCAGTCTTCGGGAGATTGTGACTGTGACAGCTCTGTAATGGGAGATGCCTCTGCCTTTGGTCCTTTGCAAATAATGATGATGACTGTAGTGTATTAATTGAGGCATTGCCAACTGCTGGAAGAGAAATCTTCAACTCTCAGTTTCTTAACACAATAAAAATGTATTTCTCACTTACAATACTCTTCATTAGGAGGCAGTTTTACTCTTTGTGATGATTTGGATACCTGGACTCCTTCCATCTGTGGCTCCATTATGTTTTTTCTGTGCTTAGCTTTCAAGGCCACACACATAGCAAAGGGGATAGGACATAGATGATAAAGAGTGGCATGGCTCTTACCAAGCTTGGAAGTGGCATGTGTCTCTTCTGCTCATGTTATTGGATAAAAATTAGTCAATGGTCACACTTAGCTGCAAAACAGCCAAGAAGTACAGTCTAGCTAGATGTCTAGGAAGAAGAAGAAATGGATGTGGTGATATGATAGGAGTTTCTTTTGGACATGGCAGCATATCTTTCCAATTCTAATCCAGGGTGAATCATAAACTCTTTGATCTTTATAAAGTGAGTTTAAATTTAGATCTGGAATTCTGGCTCAGCCAGATTGCTCCCTCTTATTCAAAAATCATGGGATTGCATGGCAAGAGTTAAAGTTTGTCATCTATCAGAAAGTAGCCTAAGAGACACAACTATTTTGAAAGTCAATCTTGTAGGAAATAGAGATTGGTTGAAAGATACAATAAGATTTCCCTGCCTCATAACAGAGCACTTGAGAAACAATTCTCAGCTTACATCCAAAGGGTAGTCCTCTGTTAATTGATATTGAGCCAGGGCCTCTTTCATACAGTGGTGGTTTTTGGCTTATTGCCTGACAACCTTTGAATTATCTCATTGCCCTCTGAGATGTTTTTACTTTATAACATATTGTGATAAAGTTTTTTTTACACTGATATCAATTTGTTTCTCTTTATTGTCTTATAAACATGGTTGCTTAGTTTTGTGCTCTATGTATATATAAAAAAAAATCAACACAGAGTACGTTAAGGAGAAAAGGAAACCACCAACCAGGATTTTTAAAGGCCCTGAAGTAAATACAAATGCATTTTAAAGTTGAATGATGTTAAATGAGGGGGAAATTGCTTTATAGGCCATTGGCCAGGGCTTTCCATTTTGATTAATACCTCACATTATAATTGTGAAACAATCATTACATATAGGCCTGATATAATGGGATTTTGCTTTCTGGAAGAATGACCACGTAATTCCCATGTTCAACACAAAGTTTTATGAAACCTGGATCATTGTCTAATGCCTGATCTCAAAATCCTTTTGTGCATTTTTGTTTTTAGTATTTGGAATTTGTTTTCCCTTCTCAGTACTCACAATAAGATGATTCTTCTATGACATAAAATGAAGTCAAACTAGGAGCTACATAGGAGTTGTAGTATTTTTTTATAACAAAACACAGTAAAGATTAAATTCTTAAATAATTGCAAGGGCCCCAGTTGGGTTTAGGAACTCTCAGGGAAAAAGTAATAGCAAGAATGGTAAAAGAGATGGGAGGATGGGGTGGAGAGAGCGAGTGAGCAAGTGAGAGAGTGTGAGCTTAAGACCACTGATGGCTTCATTTCTTCATTCATAGGGACCTATTGGAAGAATGAAGAAATATGGCTATTTCTTCAGAGGTGGCCAAGAGATAATGGGAAAATACTGTGCTCCTAACCATTTTCCTTACTGAGAATATTTTCTCAGAGGAACAAGAAGTTTCAGAAAATCTCCTGCTCTAAAATATCCCCCAAAGTCTTTGATTGGAAGATCTTGGAGGATTAAGCAGGCTGGATAATCACACCTTCTCTGACTCAAACAAATCTCTGAATTTAGAGTTCTTAAATCATGTGATTTATAGGAATTTTGGAGATGTGTTGGCTCTGTTCTTTTAAATTAGGAATGCACATAGCTATATGAAAAGCCCAGCAGGAGGGAGGAAAACACATTGAAGAGTGAGGATAAAAAGAGAAATGCAAAGCACTAGACTAGCGGAACATATTTTACTACCTGTCCTGGTAATTTTCTTTCCTAGTAGGTGAAAAAAGTCAGGGGGAATTGCTATGCTGGACTTAATTTTAACTAGTGATGATCGTTGATATGGACAGGATATGAATTTGAGGTAATAGGACTATTATGCATGAAAATTCATTGGCATAGTTAGACAAGGAAAGATGATTTCCAAAAATCAAGTAAAAACCACATATAACTCATATAGAAAACTGAAAGCAGGATATAGATATAAGGGGATGCAAGACTCTAGAAATGAATTTCCAATTTCATACTTATAAATAATTCTTTCTGGGAGGAAAAGAGAGGGGCCATTTTAGTGCAATGAGGTCAGATTTTTAAAAAGATATTTCCTAAAAGGTAAAAGAAAGAATACAGACCAAGGACAAATTCATAAGAGTGATTTGATCCCAAAAGATAGTGTTAATGAAGATAAAATCTGGAAGCACAAGTAACAGAATGGTTTTAGTTATCTTCTATACAACATGAAGGAAGGAGTTCAGGAAGGTTGCAGTGGTAACCCATGATGTGGAGAGAAGGAGCTACATAACCTTGCAAATCAGAAAGGACAAAATAGATGTCATTGAGGTAAAAAAAAACAAACAAAAAAAAAAAACCTCAGATAGAAGATAATTCTGGAGTACTTCCTGATTTCAAGTGAATTCAACATTGTACTGATGAATTACCTCTGGGAAACTTCCAGAACCTACATATGTATGTATACATATCATCACTATATATTTTGAAGAACTATAGAAAACAGCAAAAAAGTCAAATAAGCATCCTAGTTCTTGAATCAACATCTACCTGAAGGAAGTTTCTAGTAGAATGTTTTAGGGTTCTGTTCCTAGTACTAAACTATTCAACCTGCTTCTCAAGTATTTGTTAAATATACTTATTACATTAATGTTGACTCTGGGAAAGAAGATGTACTGGCTGACAAAATGAAATCATAAGACTATTTTGACAGGATGGGAAGATGGTTTAAAATTAACATGATAAATATAACAGGGAATATAGTTGATGATATTTGACAGAGGTACAAAGGCTATTCAATGAACAAAGAGTAGCCTTTTCAATGAATGGTGCTGGAACAATTTAACATCTATTTTTTGCATCTATATCCAAAAAAATAAAAACCTAGACATTACCTTATACTTTATACACACACATAAAACCTTATCATGTATCATAGACCTAAATGTATACAGCTTCTAAAAGAGAACATAGGAGGAAATCTTTGCAACCTTATGTTTAGTGATGCATTTCTAGATACAGCATCAAAAGCACTACACATGACAGAAAAAAATAGTTGACAATTAAAAAGTTTTGCTCCACCCAAAACACTGTTAAGAGAATTAAAAGACAAATCAGTAACTTGGAGGAAATAATTGCAAATTATATATCAGATGAAGGACTTGTATCTGAAATATGTGAAGAACTCTTAAAACTCAATGATAAGAAGACTAACAGCCCCAATGAAAAAATGAGCAAATGATATGTACAGAAACTTCATCAAAGATGATAGCAAATAAGAAGATGACAGACAAGTATATGAAAAGGTTCAATAGCACTTGCATTATGGAATGCATAATAAATCCATTATAAAAATAAGCCTAGTAAGATGGCAAAAAATCCAAAACCCTACTAATGCTAATTGCTGGTGAAGATTTGGAGGAAGATCTTTGTGAACAACCCCAGTGAACTCTAGTTAATTGTTGGTGGGAATACAAAATGGTACAGCTATTTTGGAAGACAATTTGGTAGGTTTTACAAAGCCAAACATATTCCTAACACATAATCCAGCAATTATATTCCAAGAGATGGACCCAGCTAATATGAAAACTCTTTCCACACACAAAAAAGTGGCATGTGAATATTTATAGAAACTTTATTCATAATTCTTTAAAACTGGCAACAACCAAGATGCTCTTCAGTAGGTGAATGGATCCAGGGGTGTCCAACCTGCAACCTGTGGACCACATGCAGATTTTTGAGGCTGGTTTTGCTTACCTATGATATCAGGTATCATGAAAAATATGTATGGACCTTTTTTATGCTAACAAGCTTTTGTTAGTATTGGTGTATTAATTGTGTAGCTCAAGACAACTTTTATTCTTCCAATGCTGGCAGAAAAGAAAAAAGGTTGGGCACCCATGGCTGTGGCATATCCCTACAATAAGAATGCTATTTAGTGATAAAAGGGAATGAGCCATCAAGCCACACAAAAACATAAATTAATCTTAAGTGAACATTACAAAGTGAAAGAAGCCAATCTGAAAAGCCTACATACTGTATGATTCCATTAACTATAGAGATAATAAACAGATCAATGGTGGCCAGGGATTTGGTTGCCAGGGGAAGGGAGGAGGTTTGATTGACGTGAAGTACAGGAAGTGTTTAAGGATGGTAAAACTATTCTGTGATGGTGGATGCATGACACTAGGCATTTGAAAACATCCATAGAATTTTATAGTACAAAGAATGTGAGCCCTAATGTCAGCAAGTTAAAAAAATCCAGGAAGTCCAGGTGCCAAGGATGGAATTCAGACTGTGGAAAAATAATCTAAAATGTAGAAAATGACCTCATAGAAGGGTACAGGGAAAAGATGCTTACCTAAATAACTTTAGAAATGAGTGGAGACTGTAAAAATGAAAGCAAAAGAAACTGTACATAAGTGGTGTACTTTAGCTGTTAAAGTTGTTCAGTGGGGGTGCAAATGAATAATTCTGATATTGTTGTACATGTCTACTAGAATTGAACAATTAAGTAAGTGGATGGCAAATATTGGGAGCCAGGTTTTTCAGCGCCAGAAAGGGAAGTTATAGGTGAGCAAGTGGTGAAAGCTAAAAAAGTCTATGTTGGAATGGATTAGATTCAAAGACTCACATTTAACATAGTACAGATACAGATTAATGGATTTAGAAATATTTATAGACATGTGTACGCACACAGGTTACTATACAAACATTTCCTTTCTCTGTTAGCAGATAGGGCCTGGACGTTATAATATTTTGGTAGAAATGAATACATCCAATGCCAGGCTCTTGGCTTCAAATACCATTCTCCAGTGAAAGGAACCAGGGCTCCTTGGAGAAATGGCTGATTTTAGGGCTGAGGCAAGGAATGCATAATATGAGCCTGGAACATCTTGCAATGCCAGAAAGCAAAGAGGTGCTTTAATAAATACCAAAGCAAGCAAACAAATGACAATAACAATAGCAGCAACAATGGTGGAGATATGTCAAAAGGACACAGGGGCCAACTGAAAGAGTCCCCAGTGGTCAAAGCTGAGATAATTTGAAAAAGAAAATAAATAACATAATATTAGATTGTAACCAAAAATATAAAATAAATATCAATGAATCCAAACTGATATGAAGAAATGATAGAATAAATAAGTACATGAGGAAGAAGAGGCAAATCTCTCCTATAGAATTCCAGATAATTTATATAGATATTCTCTTGTCAAGGAGGCAGATCTTAAATCCCCACCTGTTATGCGTGGATTGTGTGTTGTGACTTCCTTTCAATGAATATAGTATGGAAATCAGGGAAACGAGTAACTTTACAGTGCAAAAACCTGACAAATTACCTCAGCCAGGTAATCAAGGTTGCATCACCAGTGATAAGTCATATTGATAACTTGTACTTTTGATATGGTAGGGTGGGGATAGCACTTTACCTCTAATGTTTTCTTCCCCCAAACCCACTAACCCAGTTTAATCATGAGTAAAACATCAGACAAACCCTTACTGATGGAATCCTACAAAAGTCCAGTACTCCTCAAACCATTACTCCTCAAAACAATCAAGGGGATTGGCCAGGCACAGTGGCTCAGGCCTGTAATCCTAGCACTCTGGGAGGCTGAGCCAGGTGGATTGCCTGAGCTCACCGGTTTGAGACCAGCCTGAACCAGAGCAAGACTCCTATCTCTAAAAATAGCCAGGCATTGTGGTGGGCACCTGTAGTCCCAGCTACTTGGGAGGATGAGACAAGAGAGTCGCTTGAAGAATCGCTTGAGCCTAAAGAGTTTGCTGTTATGCCACAGCAACAAAGTGAGACTCTGTCTCAAAATAAATAAATAAATACATAAATTAATTAATTAATTAAAAAAAAAAAGCCAAAAAAGAAATCCTCCCACAAATAATCAAGGGGATCAAAACCAATGAAAGTCTGAGAAACTGTCCAACTGTCAAAACCTAGAGTGGCCTAAGGAGACACAAGAACTAAATGTAATGTGGTATCCTGGGTGGAATCCTGGAACAGAAAAAGGATATTAGGGAAAAACTAAATAAATCTTAATATGTATCAACATTGTTTCATTAATTATGATGAATGTAACATACTAATGTAAAATATTAACAATACGGAAAATGGGGTATGGGGGACCTCTTTATATTACATTTTGTAACTTTTCTCTAAATCTAAAACCATTCTAAATTTTTAAAAAATATATATAATTAATAATGTAATAGGGGTTAATAGAAAACTTCTCTCCTTGGGTTAACACTCTAATCCAAGTGCTTATTCTCTTACTGGGTCAGTTGCAGAAGTCTTCTGCTTCCAGTCTTGTCTTCACAGTATAGCCAGAGAAACCTTTAAAAATGTAAATCAGATAGGGCGGCACCTGTGGCTCAGAGAGTAGGGCGCTGGCCCCATATACTGAGGGTGGTGGGTTCAAACCCAGCCCCGGCCAAACTGCAACAAAAAATAGCCAGGCATTGTGGCAGATGCCTGTAGTCCCAGCTACTCGGGAGGCTAAGGCAAGAGAATTGCCTAAGCCCATGAGCTGGAGGTTGTTATTAGCTGTGACGCCACGGCACTCTATCGAGGGTGACAAAGTGAGACTGTGTCTCTAAAAAAAAAAAAAAAAAAAAAAAATGTAAATCAGCTAATGTAATTCTCCTGCTCAAAACCCTACAATGACTTTCTGTAATCCTTGCAATAAAATCCTAATCCTGTGCCATGGTATACAAAGCCCTACCTGAGCTTGCTGCTCATCTTCTACCACTTATCTCCCACCATCCTTCCTCTATTCTCTTTTTTACTGACCACAGTGACCTTTTGTTCCTCAGATGATTTTGCTAGAAAGCTCTCTTATATCTTTGCATGACTTGTTTCCTTATATCTGTCAACTGTCTGTTCAAATGTCATCTCCCAAGAGAGATTTTCCCTTATACCTTGATTTATTGTGGCCTTGTTCTTATTTCTTTTAAACTCCTTACCCTACTTCATTTTTAAAATAGTACTTCTTACTGATCATTATAACATTAATACATTTACTTCTTTATTCATTGTCACTTTTTATATATTAATACATTGTGATTTTAAAATATCTCAAGATTTCAAAAAAGTTGTATCTCTATCAGGGCAAGTCTTTTTTCCTGTCTTGTTCATTGTATACCCCCCTTATCTACAATGGTCTGGGCAATAAGTTGCTAAATGAATAGGTTAAGATCAGGCTATTTTAATTAAGTACAAATTCTATGTAAGCCAATAGTGGGATTATCAGATGTGTTGACAACATACTTAGATTCCACCACAAAAAAATCAGTACCTTAAATAAAGAAAAGAATAGTAGGCCAGGTTTGATATTATCCAGTCAACCCATTTCTAGAGCTATTTGTTCAATCCTGATTATCACATTTTCAGGTGGTCATGTACGATTTGAGTTTGTACAAATGAATGTGGTCAATGATAACATGTTTACAAAGCATTACTTGAAGATGATTAAGTGAATTGGGCATGATTGAGATGAAGACCTAGGTCTTCATATACTATATATGTCTTTAAATATGTTAATCAATCAAATTATTCAATAACTTTGGTAGCCTGTTATGTACTAAGTATTGTGCTAAGTCCCGGAATTGAAATAAGCACATAAAGGAGAGAAAAATTGCTTGGACATAGACTTCTTGATTTCTAAGAGTGTTATTGACTCTAATTGGTAGATGTTTTGGTTGTGCAGATTTTCATTCAGCACATGGAAACACATTTTTAATAATAAACACACTATTAAGAGAATATTTAAAGGCTCAAATTAGGTTCTCTGACACATCAAAAATGCTTAAGCAGTGGCTGCCTACTTACTCTTCCTGGATCATAGGGAAAAGATTCCTTATTAGGAAAAATAAATACTGGACCAGTTGACTGTATATTTCAAGTCTGAAATTCTAAGATTCTCGGGTACTGCAGGTTTCATGCAGATGATAACATAAACTATTAAATACATTAATCCTAAAATCCTACTTAGAAAATACCACATCTTTTCTACTGCTGAGAGTAGAGTCCTTAACTGACATTTTCTCTGTGTGGCATTCTGACAGCCTCAGGTGCATGCAGTATTTCAGCAAAGAGATTAGATTAACTGTTGTTAAAATACTTTACAAGGAAGTAGAGGAGGTCTGAGACTTGATTTATATTCTGGTATCCTTGGCATAAAAGTAATGAATGATAGAGAGAAAAAGAAATGCTTTAAACATACTCTATTCATGCTCCAATTAGAGCTACAATCTTCTTTTCAAATAGGAAAAATAACTGCAAAAGATAGCTACTAGGCTCTTGAATTAGTGTCCAGCCCTTTTAACCTCCTCTTTTACACAAGATTCCAATTATAAATACAGGAAAATACTAAGCATTTACACAGTTAGGTTTTAAATAAATGTGTGGGAAGTAGGGGAGGGGAATAAGACATATGGCTGAAAATCTCTATGGTTAGGGAAATATAAGAATACAAAGAAAGTGTTTTGCTGTTTATTCCCTTTATATTGGTCAGGATCTCAGCAGGAAACAGGCAGTACACCCAAAGGAGTAATTGAAGAGTATTTTTTTTTTTTAAATGAAAGTGATTATTTACAGAGGGATAAATAGGGTTATGGGAACCCAGGAGGGATGGTAAAGTACTCAGCATTTGGTAACAGCAAGAAGATATTGCCACCCCTAGGCCTGAAAAGGAAAGCAAAATGAAGCGATTACTACATTTACTAAATTTCACATGTACCCTTGTAAGATGCACCGCAGGTGTAATCCCATCAATCACCCTCCCTCCTCCCCCTCCCCCCTCCCTCCTCTCCCTTTCCCCCTTCCCCATATTCTTAGGGTATAACTGGGTTATAGCTTTTCTATGAAAACCATAAATTAGTTTCATAGTAGGGCTGAGTACATTGGATACTTTTTCTTCCATCTTACAAAGGTATATGTGAAACTTAATAAATGTAGAATATACATGTCTTACCACAATAACTAAGAAAATGCCAGGAAGGCTATGTTAACCAGTATGATGAAAATATGTCAAATGGTCTATAAAACCAGTGTATGGTGCCCCATGATCGCATTAATGTACATAGCTATGATATAATAAAAAAATAATAATAATAATGCCTACTTCAGATGGGCGCTAGAGGACCTGATGTGATAATTTATGGAAAGCCTTCATATAAGTTTTAGACTTATAGCCAAAACGTGAGATAATATCTGTTGTTTTAAGCCACCCAGTTTGTGATAATTTGTTACGGCAGCCCTAGGAAACTAATATGCTATAGGACTTTTTTTTTTTTTCTTTTGAGACAGAGTCTCACTTTGTTGCCCTTCATACATATTAGGTATTCAAGAAATGTTTATTTACTTTTTTCTTTCCCTTAAGAGCATATCAGGTCTTTTGTTAGCTCAGTAAAGATATTCTCCTGAGTTAGGGTATCAGGGCAGGGATCTTACAACAATGAACTCTGAATGAAAAGTTAAATAGATGTGCAGTGCATAGTTATTTGTGAACTAAACATTAGTAAGTTTCCTTAATCATTAGCCAAGGTTCAGTCTTTGGCTGTAACAGAGGCACCAAACCGAGCATTTGTCTGTACGTAACAGGATGCATAGGAAGCAACTGGCCGTCTCCAGTGGCAATACTTGGCTAAGAGGACCAACAACTAACCATAGGAGTTCTGCTTGCCCATTCTTCCCCCTTCCTCTTCCTACAAATAAACACACACTTTAGCTAATGTCTAAGCTATAACCTACTGAAGGCTCAGTTATAAATTTGGACTAGGTTTTATTCTTTTTTTTTTTTTTTGAGACAGAGCTTCAAGCTGTCACCCTGGGTAGAGTGCTGTGGCATCACAGCTCACAGCAACCTCGAACTCCTGGGCTCAAGTGATTCTCCTGCCTCAGCCTCCCAAGTAGCTGGGACTACAGGCACCTGCCACAACGCCCGGCTATTTTTTGGTTGCAGCTGTCATTGTTGTTTGGCGGGCCCAGGCTGGATTCGAACCTCCCAGCTCAGGTGTATGTGGCTGGTGCCTTAGCCACTTGAGCCACAGGCGCTGAGCCTGGACTAGGTTTTACAGTCTCCATATGAAGTAGTTGAATTGTGTCCTTGTAAAGAAGTAAGTCTTAACACTTGGTACCTATGAATGTGACCTTATTTGGAAACAAGGTCTTTATAGATGTTATTGAGTTATGATGAAAGCATACTAGGTTAGGATGGGCCCTAAATCCAATCATTGGTGTCCTTTTAAGAAGATACAAATAGACACAGAAGAAAAATGGCCATGTGAAGATGAAGGCAGAGACTGGAGTGATGCAGCCACAAACCACCAAATGTCAAGGATTGCCGGCAACCACTAGAAGCTAGGAAGGGTTCCCTGGAGCCTTTGAGGGAGCATGTCCCTGTTGACATCTTGATTTTTAGAACTTAACTAATATTTTTAGAGACAAGATCTTTCTCTATCTCCCAGGTTGGAGTACAGAGGTGCAATCATAGCTCACTGTAGCCTCAAACTCCTAGGTTCAAATGATCCTCCTGTCTCAGCCTCCTGTGTAGCTGGGATTACAAATGTGTGTCACCATACCTGGCTAATACCTCTTCATTTTTTTTTTTTTTAGATACTGGGTCTTGCTATGTTACCCAGGCTGGTCTCAAAATCCTGGGCTCACGGGATGCTCCCACCTCAGCCTCCCAACTCGCTGGGATTACAGGCCTGGCGAAGTTTTAAACTTATAGCCAAAATGTGAGATAATATCTGTTGTTTTAAATCACCCAGTTTGTGATAATTTGTTACAGCAGCCCTAGGAAACTAATACGCTATAGGACTTTTTTTTTTTTTTTTTTTATTTGAGACAAAGTCTCACTTTGTTGCCCTTGGTAGAGTGCCATGGCATCATAGCTCATGGCAACCTCAAACTCCTGGGTTCAAGAGATCCTCTTGCCTGAGCCTCCCAAGTAGCTGGGTCTACAGGCACATACCACAACCCCAGCCATTTTTAGAGACAGGGTCTTGCTCTTGCTCAGGCTGGTCTAGAACTGCTGAGCTCAAGTGATCCACCTGCCCTGGTGTTTCAAAGTGCTAGGATTACAGGCATGAGCCACCACGCCCAGCCACTATAGGGCATTTTTGTTCTAAACTGAGCCACCCTGCCTGGTTGGGATGTCAAGAGTGTATCCCCTCCAGTCTAATGGCCAGAATGATACTAGATACTTCAGGGGTCCTCAAACTGTGGCCCAGGCCACATGAGGCGGTGTGATTGTATTTGTTTCTGTTTTGTTTTTTTACTTCAAAATAAGATATGTGCAGTGTGCATAGGAATTTGTTCATAGATTTTTTTTTAAACTATAGTCCGGCCCTCCAATGGTCTGAGGGACAGTGAACTGGCCCCCTATTTAAAAAGTTTGAGGACCTCTGCATGCTATTAATATTTCTTGGTAATCTCAAGCCTTTTGTTTGTCTCATTTGTGATTATCTCCTTTCTACCATCTTTTTTTTTTTTTTCCTTCCTGAGACACTCTCACTATGTTGCCCTTGCTAAAGTACCGTGACATCACAGCTCACAGCAACCTCAAACTCTTGGGCTTAAGCAAATCTCTTTCCTCAGCCTCTCGAGTAGCTGTGACTACAGGCACCTGCCACAATGCCCAGCTACTTTTGGTTGCAGTTGTCATTGTTGTTTAGCAGGCCTGGGCTGGGCTCGAACCCTCCAGCCTCGGTGTATGTGGCTGGTGCCCTACTCACTGAGGTATGGGCGCTGAGCCCCTTTCTACCATCTTAACATCTGGTGCTGCACTGGTGCTATGACTCTCATAGAGTTTCACTGCCACTGGGTGGTTGTGGATAGACTGAACAAGGCATTAGGTCTTCAGTGGTTAGAACACAGTGTTGGGGAGGTCAGTGCGCTGGATCCACACCCCATTCAGGACACACTTTTCCTTTAGCCAGTATCTCACGAAGCTGCCAGTTAGAGAAGAGGTGGGGCAGAACAAATGCAATGCCAGCCTGGAAAAACAACTTAAAGCATATGCTCTCAGACACATCCCAAATGCCTGAGAAAACACTAAATGGGCTTGGAGAGTATACTGAAATAAGATATTAAAGCCGATACTAACAGTTGTATTAATGTCTTTGTACATTTAGCCACAACCCTCTACCCAGGGCAACAGAGTAAGACTGTATCTCAAAAAAAACACAAAACATCCAAAACACAAGTTTGTCTTTTCTATGTTGTCTTAGCATCTCACAATAGGCCACCTCACTTTAAACCAATCACTTGTTAGACGTCTGCCCTCCTTGCTAGAACGGAGGGGGTGAGTTTTGTGCTCTGTGCATATTCTCCGGGTCTGGTCAGTGCCTGGCCTGTAGTAGGGGTTCACAGGTATTGCTAAGTGAATGAATAAATACATGGAAAGGAGGATAGATGGGCAGGCTTGTCACTCTGGTCCAAGGGAAGTGAGAGACACAGGCATACTCACTATCAAAGAGGATGATCCTGCCATCGCCACCACAGGGTTGGGTGTGATCTCCAAAGCAGACACTGTTGCACTCAGTACTGGCTGCCTCCCCATACTTCCAGTAATCAGCATTATTTCCGCAGAAGCAAGCATAGCCTGACTCCATCCCAGCAAACTGCCATAAGAGAGAAGTAGCACATGGTAAGTGTTATCAGCGGTGTCAGGTGGCCTGAAGGAACCTGGCACGGTCAGCCCCTAGCAAGTGATCAACCTCATCTTCCCAGGCCACCCTTCCCCTGGGACCTCTCCCTTTTCCCACTTTTGCCACACTTAATTCCAAACTGACCAGTAACCACACACCATTAGTGAGTTTTCCTGTCAGTGAGCAACCCTTTTTAATTTTTGTGTTTAAGTTTTTAGAGAGGAGAAAAATCTCATGAACTTAAATAATAGTACATGAATAATAGTAACAGCTACAATATTATATTGACTGTTTACTATGTGCCAGGTAGTAAGTGCTTTATAGCTAATTCTCAAAGCAAACTCATCAAGGCCCCATTTAAAATTTTTATTTTTTGCCTCGGCGCCTGTAGCTCAAGCGGCTAGGGTGCCAGCCACATACACTGGAGCTGGCAGGTTCGAACCCAGCCCAGGCCTGCCAAACAACGATGACAACTGCAACCAAAAAATAGCCGGGCATTGTGGTGGGCGCCTTAAGTCCCAGCTACTTGGGAGGCTAAGGCAAGAGAATCGCTTAAGCCCAAGAGTTTGATGTTGCTGTGAGCTGTGACACCACATGGCCCAAGAGTTTGATGTTGCTGTGAGCTGTGACACCCATGGCGACAGCTTGGGACTCTGTCTCAAAAAAATAATAATATAGGGTGGTGCCTGTGGCTCAAAGGAGTAGGACGCTGGCCCCATATGCCGGAGGTGGCAGGTTCAAACCCAGCCCTGGCCAAAAACTGCAAATAATAATAATAATATAAATAAAAAATAAAATTTTTTACCATATAATATTTTGCTATATAGTCCTATAAATGTTAACACTTGTATACATTTGTGCAACCACCAGTATGACCAGGACACAGAACAGTTGTTATCACTCCCCTAATCTTCCTTGTGCTATTTCTTTAAACCTCCCGCCCCTATAACCACTGGCTACCACTGACTGGTTTTCCATTACTATAGTTTTGCTTTTCTAGAATGTCACATAAATAGAATCATATAGCATGTAACCTTTTCAGACTAGCTTCTTTCACTCCGCATGTCTTGAGGTTCATCCAAATTGGTATGTATACCAATGATTTGCTGCTTTTTATTGCTGAGCAGAGTTTGTTCTATGGATGTACCAGTTTGTTCACCCATTGGGCTGCTTCTAGTTTTTCATGATTACAAATAGAATGGTGATAAGCATTTGTGATATGATGGTGGTAAGATTTTTTAATTAAATCATAGCTGTGTATATTAATGCGATCATGGGGCACCATACACTGGTTTTATAGATCATTTGACATATTTTCATGGTGATAAGATTTTTATGTGAACATTAAGTTCATTTTTCCAGGGTAATAACTAGGGATGGGATTGCTGGGCTATATGGTAAGGGCATGTTTAACTTTATAAGAAATTGCCAAACTTTTCCAGACTGACTATACCATTTTAGATCAACAACAATGTATGAGATTTCCAGTTATTCTGTATCCTTGACTACACTTATTATTGTCAATATATTTTAATTTAGCCATTCTAATAGATACGTAGTTGTGTCTTATTATACTTTTATTACCTAATGCTAATAATGTTGACTATCTTTTCAGGTAGCTTATTTGCCATCTGAATATCCTCTATGGTGAAGTATCTGTTCAGGTCTTTTGCTCATTTTTAAATTGCATTGTTTGGTTGTTTTTTACTATTAGGTTTTTGAGGTTCTAGTTTTTTAAAAAATATATTCTGGATGTAAATCCTTTGTGACACATGTGATTTGCAAGTATTTTCTCCCAGGCTATTGCTTGTCTTTCTATCTTTTAAAAAATATTTCCCATGGAGCAAGAGTTTTTAATTTTGGTAAGGTCCAAATTAAAATATATCATTTTTTTTCTTTTTAAGGGTCATGCATTTGGTATTATACCTGAAAATGTTTTGTCTAAATCCAAGTCATGAAGACTTTCTCCCATACTTTCTTCTACAAGTTTTACATTTTAGAGTTAGGTCTAGAATCCATTTTGAGTTCAGTACGTAGTCTTTCGTATTTGAGTACCTTCAATTGGCATAATGTTTTGGAGACTCATCCATATTGTTGTGTGTATTAGTATGTCTTTTTTTTTTTTGAAACAGAGTCTCACTCTGTTGCCCTCAGCAGAGTGCCTTGGTGTCACAGCTCACAGCAACCTCAAACTCTTGGGCTTAGATTCTCTTGTTTCAGCCTCCCAAGTTGCTGGGACTACAGGAGCCTGCCACAATGCCCGGCTATTTTTTTGGTGCCATTCTCATTGTTGCTTTAGCTGGTCCGGGCCGGGTTCGAACCCACTAGCCTTGGTGTATGTGGCTGGCGCCCTACCCAGTGAGCTATGGGTGCCGCCATATTAGTATGTCTTAATACACCTTTTTTTTTTTTAATTGAGTAGTATTCTACAGTATGGATATACTATAATTTTTTTTTTTTTTTTTTTTTTTAGATAGAGTCTCATTTTGTTGCCCTAGATAGAGTGGGCTCAAACTCTTGGCCTCAAACAGTCCTCATTCTTCAGCCTCCCAAGTAGTTGGGTCTACAGGCACTTACTGCAACACCCAGCTATTTTTTTAGAGATGGGGTCTTGCTCTTGCTCAGGCTGGTCTCGAACTCCTGACCTCAAGCAATTCACCTGCCTTGGCCTCCAAAAATGCTAGTATTATAGGCATGAGCCACCATGCCCAGCTACTATAATTTGTTTATCCATTCATCAGTTGACGGACATTTGTGTTATTTACTGATTAGAGCTATTATGGATGATGCTTTTATGAACACTGCTGTGTGAGTCTTTGTGTGAACTAGACTTTATCTTGAGCTGTAATATAGATATAGTGTATATATAACTTTGTAAGAAACTTCAAGAAATTTCTCCAAAGAGGCTGTAGCCCTACCAGCAGTTTGTGAGAGTTCTAGCTGCCTCACTTCCTTACCAATTCTTAGTATTTGAGTCATTCTGGGTGTATAGTGGTATCTCATTGTGGCTTCGATTTGAATTTCCCTAATAACTAGTGAAGCTGAGCATCTTTTCATATGTTTACTCACCATATCTGTATATTTTTTTGGGAGGATGTCTGTTCCAACTTTTGCCCATTTTTTAATTGAATTGTCCTCTTACTGAGTTTTAAGAGTTCTTTATATATTCTGCATATAAGTCCTTTATCAGATACATATTTAGCAACTACTTTCTCCCAGTCTGTGGCCTGCCTTTTCATTTTTTAACTCTATTTTTTGAAGATAAGTTTTTAATACTGACAAGTTCATCTTACCTATTTTTTATAGTTTGTGATTTTTGTGTCCTATTTAAGAAATCTTTGACTAACCCAATGTTGTAAGGTTTTCTATGTTTATTTTTCTCAGAGTTTAGTAGTTGTAGCTCTTTTTTTTTTTTGCAGTGTTTTTTTGGCTAAGGCTGGGTTTGAACCTACCACCTCTGGCATAGGGGGCCGGCACCCCACTCCTTTGAGCCACAGGCGCCGCCCCAGTTGTAGCTCTTATAAAAATTGAACTGCAACTCACATAACATAAAACTCACCAATTTGAAGTGTGTATTTCAGTGGTGGTTAGTATATTTATGGTGTTGTGCAATCGTCACCACTATCTAATTCCAAAATATTCATCATCCTGAAAAGAAACCCTGTACCCAATTCTTTCCACCTCCTACCCTCTGGCAACCACTAACCTATAGATTTGCCTATTCTGAGCACTTCATATGAATGGAATCATATGATATGTGGCCTTTTGTACCTGGCTTATTTCATTTAGCACTTATTTTTGAGTTATTTCAGCAAAATGCATTTACATCTTTATTTTTTTCTATTGTTACATAGACGTTAAGCTGTTACCTTGAACCTCTGACTCCGACAAAAACTGATGCAGGTTTGTATAGTAAGTTTGTTGGAAGTTTTACTGGTGCCAGTCAGAGGAGGTGGGTTTCCATGATCCTTGTAGCAGCCAAGGTTTCCAGGCACTAGAACAAAAAGAAAAATAAAAGAATTTCACAACATCTGGCTGTGAAACACCAAGAAGAAAAAGTGACTTGTGCCAGGTACTTTTATCACAGCCAATGTTTCTGTTCCTGAGGCACAAATAAATAATAAGCAACCTGCTTTAAAAATGGAAACCTTAGTATCCTCTGCTAAATACCATGTTTTTGTTTTATTTTGATGAGTATATGATACCCAGGTTCACCTTTAATGTTAAGACTTTTCTTTAACAGTTAAATATTGATAGAATTTAATGTTCAAGAGAATTAAGGACAATTTCCTAAAAATAGAGAAACTATAATACGTAAGTTATGTTTCAGAGTCACTAGAGGAAAGAAAAGCCCTTGAAAGCCCATGATCTTGTACCTTGTACCTAAGCCCCTTGTTCCTTAAAAAACTCCACACGTGGGTTTCCTCCAGGTCTTTAGGAGAGTGTACTAGTTTCCTATTGCTGTTGGAACAAATTACACAAACCTACTAGCTTAAAATAACAAAAATTTATAATCATTCAGTCTTGAAGATCAAAAGTACTAAATGGGTCAAATGGGGCTAAAATCAAGGCATCAGCTGAGTTGAGTTCCTCCAGGAGGCTTAAGGGAAAAAATCCGTTCCTTGCCTTCTCAATCTCTGAGAACCTGCCCATATTCCTTGGCTTGCAGCCACACCATTCCACCCTCTGTTTCCATCGTCACCTCTCCTTCCCTCTTTCTGTTTCTATGCTCATATCACCTTCTCTGATTCAGATCCTCTTGCCTCTCTAACCCTGTGATTACATTGGTCCCGCTTAGATAATTCAGGATGATCTATCTCAAATCCCTGATTTGATCACATCTGCAAAATCCCTTGTGCCATCAAAGGTAACATATTCAAACATTCTCAGGATCATAACATAGTCATCTTTGGAGGGCCAGTAGTCAGCCTGGCCCTCCAAAGTATATTAGTGTTTGACAACCACCACACATCAGATGGTTCGGTCTAGTAGAAAAAGCTGTGTCTGAGATTAAAGAAACCTAAGTATATGTACGAACTGTGATAGACAGCTTACAATGATGGGCCTCAAGGATCCTGCTATCGACTGAATGTTTCCAAATCCCTGTGATATAAGAAATATACATTTGGTTTCTACCCTGGTTCCTGGCACAGAAGAGCTACTAACTCTTCTGGAATTTTCTTGGTGATTGGAGCATCTTTGTTCTAATAAGGCAATTCTTGGTGGGTCCCAAGATAGCTTCCAGAGGGGTGCTGGTCATGAGAAAGACCAAGCCATGATCAGAAGCTTGGAACTTTCAGTCTCATGCCTCCCATCCTACAGGCAGGAAGAGGAACCAGAAATTGAGTTAATCATGCTTATGTGATGAGCCTCTTCAGAAATCCCTAAAAGGTGGAATTCAGGCAATATCCAGCACTTTCAGGGTGACATGGCTATAGACTAAAGACGGGATTCAGAGAGCCTCTGGGTGAGTGAACACATCCACGTGGCAAGTGTGGGGCACTCCACAAGAACTGACGCTCCTGGGCTCAGGACCCTTCCAGATCTCACCCTGTGTACCTCTCCACCCACATATTCATCTCTATCTTCTATCATATCCTTTATAATAAATTGGTAAATGTAAGTGTTTCTCTGAGTTTTTTGAGTGTTTTGTGAGATATTAGGGCAAATTATCAAACTGGAGGAGAGGGTTGTAGGAATCCCCAATTTGTACCCACATTTGACAGAAGTATGGGTAACCTGGGGACCCTCTATTTGCAACTGGGATCGGAAGTGGGAAGCAATCTTGTGGGACTGAGCCATTAGGGTCTGCCCTAACTCTAGATAGTAAGCATCATAATTTAACTGTAGGGTGTGCAGATGGTATCTGAAGAATTAGAGAATTGGGTGGTTTTGGTAAAACCCATACATCGGGTGTCAGAAGAAAATGTGTGAAGGTACAGGAAAAAGTTTTTCCCTCTATCACCTCTCAAAATTCATATGTTGAAGCCTGAATCCCCAAAATGAAGATATTTGGAGGTGAGGCCTTTGGGAGGTAATTAAGTTTAGATGAGGTCCTAAGTGTTGAGCCCCATGATAAGATTAATGCCTTTATAGTAAGAGACCAGAGCCCTTTCTCTCTCTCTGCCATGTGAGATTCAGAGGCTATCAGCAAATGTGGAAGAGGGGCTTCACTAAGTCTGATGGCACCTTGACCTTGAACTTCCCAGACTCTAGAACTGTGAGAAATAAATGTCTATTGTTTAAGCCACCTAGTCTAAGGTATTTTGTTATAGCATCCCAAACTGCCTAAAACAGATCCACATTCCTGATATTCATGCCCCTGTATAATTTCCTCTCGAGTGTGGGCTGGACTGGTAATTTGCTTCTGATCAATAGAATGTGGCAATGTTGATGGCATGTCATTCTGTGATTAAATTACAAGAGATTATGCCTTCATTTTGCTAGCAGATTCTCTATTGCCTTCTTAGCTTGTGTCCCATGAAGCAATATGTCCTGTCAGAGGCCGTGTTGTAGGTCAGGATGGCCTTCAGCTAATAGCTAGCAAGAAACTGAGAACTTCACAAAGAACTGAATTCTACCAACAACTATGTGAGGTTAGAAGTAAAATCTCTCCCCAAGGGAGCCTTCAGATGAGACTACAGCCCTGACAGCTACCTTTATTGCAGTCTTGTGAGAGATAGCAAAATAGAGGATTTGGTTAAGTCATACCCAGATTTGCCACCCCCTGAATATGTGAGACAATAAGTATGCGTTGTTTCAAGCCACTAATTGTTGGGGTAATTTGCTGTACAGCAATAGATAACTAATGCATCTTATCATATGTACTAAATATACATTCAGTGAATGAATGAATAAATTCATTGTGGGTCACGGACAAATCCATCTCAGTAGACCTTAGTTTTCCATCTGTGTTTTCAATTTATGAATCTTTCCACTATCAGTTGAAGCCCTTTTTCTTCCTCCATTTCTTCCTCATGGTTTATATATAACTAAAAATATAACAAGATACAAATGAAGCCTTGTTCTAGAAGCAGGCTCTAGGCTTTAGCTCAATTGAGAGTAATGTATTACCCAATCCCAAAGCAACAGCCATATAGACTCTTAGTATTTTTTCCTTTATGTTTAACGTGTGAAAATAGCACAGTCCAGTTTAATATGCTTTGTACCCATATTAGTCTTAGGGCATACAAAATGCATGCATGTATGTGTAGGTATGTATGTATGTATGTACACACACACACACACACACACACACACACACACTGACTTCTTCAATCATCTAACCAGCTCATTTTAAATTGGCAGGAAGTACCTCTGCTAACCCAAATACTCACCCTTCCCCCCAAAGTCAAGTGGTTACCTTTTCCCCTTGCGTCACACATGATTCAGATATAACAAATGTGGCTCACCACACAAAAGTTAAAATACATCTTTCGGGAACAACTCAAATCTCTATAGTAGCAAATGTAAACAGAAAAGCTCTAGGCAGTAGGAATCCAGTGTTCAGTGGGGGCTTGGCTTGGAAATGTCTGGGTTTTAGGGTTTAAACAACTGCAGCGAGTCAATCATCTCCAGTCAGAGCATATGACATAAACTGAGTTTGTTAACGGGATTTTTCACTTGGAAAGCTGAGCCATTTAATTGTTACTTGATCGTGACCATCGTGGTTATGTACACTGATTTTTGTCTTATTTGTTCCATTAGGCTTTCAAGTAAGCATGTTATTATGTATTAATTTACGGAATTAATTTACATGTATTAGTGAGCAAATCCAGGTACCTCATGTTCCAAAGAGGCAGTGAGGTCCTGAAACTCACGGTGAGGTAGACTGCTGGGAATCAGACTGTAGCCTGCTACTATTGTAAGTATTTGAATATCAATGGCCTAAGGATCATCCTTGCCTTCCAAGTTAATCACTTGTGGAACACTTAATTCCTCTTCCTAAAACATCACATACAGGTCTCTGTATCCATGCTGCCACTTTCCCTACTGTGAGCCACGTCCCTTCCCGCTTAGTCCACTGAATCCGACTCCATCTCTACTTCTGGTTTTACCCTACTTTGATCTAGTACACTGCAACCAGAATAATCATTGCTGTACATTCCAGACAAAAGGAATGGTAAGCACAAAGGCCTGAGGCAAAAATGAGCTTGGGCTTTGCAGAAATAAAAAGTGAGCGTGACCAGTGACAGAGAAAGGGAAAATCAGTAAGTGGAGCCCTGCCTAAAACCCTCAGAACTCCCAGGCTGTCCCTGAGGGTAAAGTCCAAACTTCTCCCGTGTACACAGGGCCCTGCCCTGTCTGTGCTGCTTCCCTTCCCTTCTCCTGCCAGCATGACCTTTCTCTCTAGTCTTTGCTTCATATTCTACACGAAGGCCAAATTGTAATGTATTTTCAAGTTTCCCGATTACACCTTGCGCTCTGGCCTCTGAATTATTTCACGCAATACTCCTTCTGTTTAGAATACTCTCTCTTCGTTAAGATTTCAGCCTGAGGCTGGGTGTGGTGGCTTACACCTGTGATTCTAGTACTCTAGGAGGCCAAGGTGAGCAGATCACCAGAGCTCAGGAGTTCAAGAGTAGTCTGAGCAAAATGAGACCCTGTCTCTACTAAAAATAGAAAAACTAGCCAGGCATTGTGGTGGGTGCCTACAGTCCCAGCTACTCAGGAGGCAGGCAAGAAGTTCCTTTTTTTTTTTTTTTTTTTAGACAGAGTCTCACTTTGTTTTCATCAGTAGAGTGCTGTGGCATCACAGCTCACCGCAACCTCAAACTCTTGGACTCAAGCAATTCTCTTGCCTAAGCCTCTCAAGTAGCTGGTACTACAGATAACACCCGCCACAAAACCCAGCTATTTTTAGAGACAGGGTCTTGCTCTGGCTCAGGTCTCGAACCAGTGAGCTCAGGCAATCCACCTGCCTTGGCCTCCCACAGTGCTAGGATTACAGGCGTGAGTTACCGTGCCCGGCCATAAGAGGTTCTCTTGAGCCCAAGAGTTTGAGGTTGCTTTGAACTGTGATGACACACTCCTGAGCAACAGAGACTCTGTCTCAAAAAAAAAAAAAAAAAAAAGATTTCAGCCTGAGCATCATTTTCCCTGGGAAGCCCCATGGCCCTCCCACCTTCCCCACCCCTCCTTCCCCCAAAGAGGGTTATGTGCCCTTGCTGTGTAGTTATATAGCAGCCTAGGCTGAGTTTGATTCTAAATACCAGTTTACCTGTCTTTCCTCCTAATCAATCATGAGCAATTTAAGGGCAAAATGGTATCATCTTCTTCATACCACTATATTCCCAGCACTTGTAATGGTCCCAGTCACATAGCAGATGCTCTAGGATGCTGTGCTGAATGAACGAGCATGTCCTGTGTCACCTGTTGAAATCATGGGGTAAGTGGGTGAAGGTACTTTTTAGGTAGCAATGAATGAATGGGGTAGGAGAGAAGTGAGAAGCAGAGTTTATCTGCATAACAACGCCCATTTAAAGTTAGCCACTGTTGGTTTTGACAACTTTCTGTTCACTGTCCTCTTTGGTTATCTAGAAACATCATTCTAGATAAGTTTTCTATAAAGAATAATTTTAAAACTTAAAATTTTATCTTAATCATTTTGGATGAAACCTTCTAAAACACATAGATAGTTCTTAAACAAATTCAACACAGTTTAACCAATTTTATATTTTTCTTGCAACTTGAAGTCATCAAATGTGCTTTGCTAAAATGACCTCAGACATTTTTATGTCCTTGGGTTTGACTTTAATAGTTAATTTTTCTCCTTGGTTACTATCTCAGGTTGGGCTGCTATAACAAAACATAGGCTGGTGGCTTAAATAGCAGACATTTAATTCCCACAGTTCTGAAGTCTGGTAAGTCCAAGGTCAAGGTGCTAGCAGATTTGGTTCCTGGTGAGGGGGCTCTTTTCCAGCCACCTTCTTTGTCTTCCCATGGCAGAGAGAGATAAAGTTCTGGTCTACCTCTTTTTGTAAGGATACTAACACCATATGGGGTCCCCACTCTCATGACTTCGTCTAAACCAAACTACTTCCCAAGGACCCCACCTCCAAACATCACACTGGGGAGAGTTAGGGCTTCAACACAAGGGAGGTGTGGGGAGGAACACAAACATTCAGTCCAAAACAGTTGCTGTCGAGGCTGTTGAAACCTCAGATCATCAGATCTGAACGGGGTCTCAGAGAGTATCTGCTTCTCACTACTGTCCGTGCCTGTAACCTTTGCTTATCTTTGTCTTAATTTGGTGCTTCTCAGGCTTAGAACAAAGCTCTGGAGGAAAGATGAGAATGAACAGGTTCTAAAAGAGGGAGGGTATTTGTGCTCCCCACTTTCTGCCATCCATATTGTAGCTCAGGAGTTGGTTTTGCTTGCTCAATTCAGAGTACTTGGAAGTACTGTGAAGGGCCTGGTGCTGCCATCACGTGACTAGGAGCAGCCGGTGTTCTGCAGTGAGACAAGCCCTCAGTAAACTCTGGCCCCACCATCTCGGCCTTTCTAAGCTCAGTTTTATCAACGGTAAAATTAGGAAACAATATAGATTTCAAAAGGTTTTCTTGTGAAATATAAATAAAGTGAATACCTCAAGGCCTGGCAGGAGAGTACATGCTGAATACACAGTGCTTATTATCACTATACATAAGAAGGCTTTCATGATTCACCACACAAACAAGAACAACTTGCTTAGTAATAGAATAATAAAATAGCATTGATTTAAAGGGAAAAAAATCAAAGGCAAAGAACCTCAGAAAATGGTTTGGTTCTGGATATTAAAATATTAGTCTCTTACATTGGCATAACACACAGTGCATTTTCACATGAAGCTCTAACCCTTTCAGGCTGAGACAGAATTTGCAACATTCTGTGTGCCCTGAAGGAAGCCTCTGAGATAGTGGTCAGCCTCTGAGGGTGCCACTGCCCTCTGACTCGTCCTGGAAAGTGTGGCTCGAAGTCTTGCTGGAGAAGACACGTCATGCTGTCTTCAAAAGCATTGCTGGTCAACGGAGCGGATTTCCAGACTGTGTCCCACCCTTAGCTCTTCCCAGAAGCAGTGAGAAAAAGTCAATTTGAAAAAGGATATTTGTTCTCGAATTCTTTCTTACTTTCAAGGCTACTTTAAAGTTCTTGTGGGTTGGTCATGCATTTTTCCTCTTACCAATGAGGCTTCAACACTTTCAATTTTTAAAAAAATCACCTTCACATACAAATGGACCCCTGTTTACATAGATGAGGCTTCAAAACTCACAGCAATTAATTACCAACATTCAGATATGCAAGGTTGTTGACCAAGGTAAAAATTTTAGAGGTGGCTGAGGGAAGATGGTCTCCATTCAGATGAACCCAGGAACCATTTTTAGTATCCCAAGAAACTGTAGGGAAACAACTGTTAGCAGGCTTACCAAACACGCCATTAGAATTTACTATAACTTTGGCTTCCTTTGAAAGGGCTTTGCATCCTTCTTTGGGGGCCTCCAGGGCTGGCAACCCTTCTCTGAGAATAATCTACCATTCACGGCATCTTCTCAAAGAAATCTGTTCCTGTAATTACTGCTGGTCGGGGTCAGATCATAGGACCCCATCCTCTGGCTAAGGTTCACTCACACTAGCGCACCGAATCCTCTCTCTCAATCCTGATCGAGCTGGAATCAGGATCAATTCAGTGAATGATAGGTGCTGGAACTGTAGGGATCTGTCAGGTAGGAACTGAGGCAACCAAGCTTATGTTTGGGCCATGTGAATGCATGAGTGAGCCAGTTCTGCTAGTCCACAAAAGAAAGAAGAAAAGTTGCTAAGGGAAGAGAGAGGCAGAGATGGGAGACGGTGTGGCCCCAGGGGCAGACGGTGAGAGTACATGTCTTCTTTCTAGGTTCTTAGGACATAGGAGTTGGCTTCTATGATCATACTTCAGTGCTCTTCCAGTAAATTTTTTTGCTTAGGTGATCTTGAGTGAGTTCTAGTCCTAACAACCAAACAATTCCTCTCAAAGACAGAGGCATGCCTATCATGGTAAAGTTCAATCTGAATATAAATCTTCGGGTGGTAATTTGCATAAGCAGCAACCTTGTTACTATGTGTTCTAGTCTACTGCTCTGACTAAATCCGGGATATTTGCTTTAGGAAACCAGAAACAAAGTTCTTGTCTTGCATTTTAGAAAACATTTTCTATGACTCTGAAGAGCATTCACTTGTTTATTTTTATTTTTTTTCACTAGTTGCCCTTGGTAGAGTGCCGTGGAATCACAGTGTACAGCAACCTGCAAACTCTTGGGCTTAAGCAATTCTCTTGCCTCAGCCTCCCAAGTAGCTGGGACTACAAGGTACCCACCACAATGCCTGGCCTTTTTTTTTTTTTTTTTTTTGTAGTTGTCATTGTTGTTTAGCAGGAGCAGGCTGGGTTTGAACCCGCCAGCCCTGGTGTATGTGGCTGGCGCCCTAACCACTGAGATATGGGCACCAAGTCTATTTTTTTCTCTTATAAGTAAAATCTGCTTCTTCAGAAATGATGCAACTCCTTTGCTTATTTTAAATGCCACTTACCCACCTTCTGCCCCAAGGATTCCACATTGGTGCTTCATTAGCTGATTTCTCCCCTCCCTGGAACAAGGACTAAACGTACCTTACATGATGCCACTGGTGTTCTATTAGATGGCCAATTCATATGGATACATCTTTCAGAGTATTCACAAGTTAACTAACCCACATTGTTAGGCCATGACCATATGTGCACACTGCATCATGTCCTGTCTGTCTGCAACTTCCACTTCAAATCTGACAGCTATCATCTGGGTCCAAGTCCTTATCATCATAATACGGCCCCACTCCACCTCTATAACTTTATTTCTAAACATAATCTTCCTTTCAGCCTCTCTGATTCTTCCACCAGCTTACTCATGCTTCTGAGTCTTAACCAATTCACCCAAATAATTGTATAAGCGCAGCTTTTTCTTCCTCTCTGAAATTCTGGCCTTAGGAGACAGTAGAGAGAGCTCCTAAGGATCCCTGACCTCATATGGCCAGTAAGTTTCACAGTGGCAGTTCCCTCCTGGTAGGAGTCTCTTATCTGAAGCTTAATTTCTGGTGATTTAATATGATAACACCCAAAGGAGGCTCTAATAATTTCCCCATTCCCTGTACCTGTGTGTGGTGCTCCCACTTTAAGAGTTGGAATCAAGGCCAAGTGTGGTGGCTCACACCTGTAATCTTAGCACTCTGGGAGGCTGACGTAGGATTGCTTGAACTCAGGAGTTTGAGACCACCCTGAGCAAAGTGAGACCCTGTGTCTACTAAAACTAGAAAAATAGCTGGGTGTTGTGGTGGGCACCTGTAGTCCCAGCTACTCAGAAGGCTGAGACAGGAGGATCCCAGAGTTTGATGTTGCTATGAGCTAAGGTGACTCCATGGCATTCTACCCTGGGCAACAGAGTGAGACTCTATCTCAAAAAAAGAAAAAGAAAAAGAAAAATTTGGGCGGCACCTGTGGCTCAATGGAGTAGGACACTGGCCCCATATGCTGGAGGTGGTGGGTTCAAACCCAGCCCCGGCCAAAAAAAAAAAAGAAGAAGAAAAATTGGAATCAATCTCCTCTCTTCTTAAATCTGGGCTGGCTTTGAGATTTGCTTTGATCAGTAGAGTATGGTGGACTTCTGAGTTCATTCCTTAAGAGAATTGGCAGTTTCTGCTGCTTCTCCCTTTGAAGCCAGTGACCATATAAGAAGTCTGAATACCCTGCTGTTGAGAGAGGCCCACCAAGGGGAAGACTCATCTTGACCTTGAACATCAGCAGAGCGCCCAGCTAAATGCAGCTATCTGACTGAGGTAAGGGTAGCAGAATGGCCCAGCTGAAGCTCAGACAACCCACAAAATTGGGAGAAATGATTAACTATTTTTGTTTTAAGTCACTAGAATTTGGGGTGGCTTTCTACACAGCAATGAACAACAAAATCCCCTTAGTTAATAAAAGATCAGTCCAAGTTCAAGAGAAGTACAGCTGTGTTCCTGGGAAGAAAAGCTCAGTTTGTTGACTTGGAGTTATTTTTTCAGGGACACCACAAATATTCCAGGAAGGAACCACAGACTCATCTTTTACTCTTTCTGCTCTTTCATCCCCTATACATTGCACTCGTCATCAAGTTCCATCGTCTTCCTAAATGCATCTCGGACTTAACCCTTCCTGTGTTGTCTCACGGCTGCCACCCTAGCCCAGGCTTTTGTCCTCTAAATTTAGAAATCTACTCTTGCTCTCCTCCTCAATCTTCCTTCCTCCAATCCATCCTGTAAATGACACTGGGCTCGGCTTCAGCACGTTAGTCCTATCAGTCAACTCTGGCTTTCAAGGTCTGATGGGGTTGTCTTCTGTCCTCTCCTCTACTCCAGTCAGCCTGGCCGCCGACCCACCCACAGCAGCTGCTCGTCCTCCAAGCCTCTGTCATGCTGTTCCCTGAGCCGGTGTGTCCTGACCGCTCCAGCCCCCATCCACCTTTCTCCCAATCTCCATAGTCCTTACTGAGTCCTCTTGTTCTCAAAAACTCACAGCTCTCTACCTCATAATCTAATACTCATTTATATAATTGGTGATGGTCTCCAAATTTCTTCCATAACTCAAGATTCCTAATCATTATCATAAGAGTGAGAGGCTATTTCTTACATTTATGTGTGTCCTGACAGCTAAGTACTGGTGTAAAGATTTTCAGTAAAGGCCGGGAGTGGTGGTTCACACCTATAATCCTAGAAGTATGAAAACCCTAGGTCAGAGGATTCTTTGAACTCAGGAGTTTGAGACCAGCCTAAACAAGAGCAAGATCCTGTCTTTCTTAAAATTAGAAAAACTTGGGTGGCGCCTGTGGCTCAGTGAGTAGGGTGCTGGCCCCATATGTTGAGTGTGGTGGGTTTGAACCTGGTCCCGGCCAAACTGCAACAAAAATAGCCGGGCGTTGTGGTGGGCGCCTATAGTCCCAGCTACTCGGGAGGCTGAGGCAAAAGAATTGCCTAAGCGCAAGAGCTAGAGGTTGCTGTGAGCTGTGATGCCACAGCACTCTACTGAGGGCAACAAAGTGAGCCTCTGTCTCTAAAAAAAAATAAAAAAATAAATTAGAAAAAATTAGCCAAGTGTTACAGCAGGATCCCAGCTACTTGAGAGGCTGAGGCAGAGGATCACTCGAACCTAGGAGTTTGAAGCTGCTGTTAACTAGGCTGAAGCCATGATACTCTAGCCCAGTGACACAGTAAGACTCTGTCTCAAAAAAAAAAAAAAAAAAAAATGAGAGAGAAAAGAAAGAAAAGAAAAATATTTTCACTGAAGTCATCCCTATTGATCTAAATGATTTTTCCCCTTTTAAGCCATTGGTATGCTTTATACAACTGTGCATTAGAACATTTTGTACCTATTGCTGAATCAATGTCTATTGGTTCAGAAAGTCTGTACTTTTTTTTTTTTTGGACAGAGTTTAACTATGTTGCCCTAGGTAGAGTGCCATGGCATCACAGCTCACAGCAACATCAAACTCTTGGACTTAAGTGATTCTCTTGCCTCAGCCTCCCAAGTAGCTGGGACTGTAAGCACCTGCCACAACGCCTGGCTATTTTTTGTTGCATTTCTCATTGTTGTTTAGAAGGCCCAGGCTGGGTTCGAACCTGCCAGCCTTGGTGTATGTGGCTGATGGTATTACCACTGTGCTATAGGCACTGAGCCATGAAAGTCTGTACTTTTTTACATAAAATAAAATAATATCCATGGCCGATCCCCCACCCCCAAATAATCAAGTACAAATAATCTGAAACCATAAAACTGCATTATAAGAACAAATGTGGGGTCTCTTGTGTTCCCTGAATCCAGTGCTATAGCAGGCCCCAGGGAACAGACATAATAGCAGCTGAGGCCTGGTCCCAAGCCTCATAGTCTGTCAGATTAAGAAGATATGAACAGGCTGTGCATGGTGGCTCAAGCCTATAATTCTAGCATTTGGGGAGGCCGAGGAAGGAGAATCACTTGAAGCCAGGAAGGAGTTCAAGACCAGCTTGAGGAAGAAGAAGACCCCTACCTCTACAAAAAATAGAAAAATTAAAAAAAAAAAAAAAAAGACCAACATTGTTGAGTAAATAATTAAGTTCTTAAGCCAGTGTTTCTGAACCTTTTTTATATCTGACAGTACAAGCACACTTAAATTATATTGATTAAAAAAAAAGAAAAATATAATTACTGTGTTTTGAACTTCTTTTGAAATGATTTTATTAATGATCATTAAACATTTTTGCAGCACATCTAATGTCCTCTTATGGCACAATAGTTGAAAATCACTTACTTAAGCCCTTTACACTTGGCCCTGATATACTGGGACTGGGACTCTACAGACAACATTGCAACTCAGTCAGCTGCTTCCTGTTTAGCTCTGTCAGTGTAAGGGTGTAGAAAGGAGTCTGGGAGGCTAGAGGAGAAGGAAGAGACTGCCCCTTCCTGTGGGCTTCCTGCTTTCTTTCTGTTCCTGTGATTACCAGCCCAGCAACATTTCTTTGCCAGAAAGCTGCAGTTTCCTCCTAGAGATTATCTGAAATTGGTATTCAGAAATTCCAACACTTGCAAAAAACGTTTTATCATGTACAATCCACTTTGAACCCCTTACATAAGCAGCAGGCAAGTGACATCACCTCTTCAGAGATTTGGGTCTCTATGAAGAGTCCTTCTACATTTCTAACTTTTAACAACTTCTTTACCAACTCTAGAGGCGGTAGTTCCTTCCTGCATTTACTATTTTTATGATATCTTAGAGTTCTCTTTTATTTTTCCAGTTTTGGATTCTTTATATTGAATTCTCTGTCCAAATGATGGTATGATTTCTTTTCTTTTTCTTTTTATTATTTTTTTTTAATCATTTTAACCATCTTTCTTTTTTTTTTTTATCATTTTAACCATCTTTTTTTTTTTTTTAATTAAATCATAGCTGTGTACATTAATGCGATCATGGGCACCATACACTGGTTTTATAGACCATTTGACACATTTTCACCACACTGGTTAACATAGCCTTCCTGGCATTTTCTTAGTTATTGTGTTAAGACATTTATATTCTACATTTACTGACTTTCACATGTACCCTTGTAAGATGGACCAAAGGTGTAATTCCACCAATCACCCTCCCTCCGCTCATCCTCCCCCCTCCCTCCCCTCCCTTTCTCCCTTCCCCCTATTCTTAGGTTATAACTGGGTTATAGCTTTCATGTGAAAGCCATAAATTAGTTTCATAGTAGGGCTGAGTACATTGGATACTTTTTCTTCCATTCTTGTGATACTTTACTAAGAAGAATATGTTCCAGCTCCATCTATGTAAACATGAAAGAGGTAAAGTCTCCATCTTTCATTAAGGCTGCATAATATTCCATGGTGTACATACACCACAATTTATTAATCCATTCATGGATCGACGGGCACTTGGGCTTTTTCCATGAATTAGCAATTATGAATTGGGCTGCAATAAACATTCTGGTACAAATATCTTTGTTATAATGTGATTTTTGGTCTTCTGGGCATATACCTTGTAGAGGAATTATAGGATTGAATGGAAGATCTATTTTTAGATCTCTAAGTGTTCTCCAAACATCTTTCCAAAAGGAATATATTAATTTGCATTCCCACCAGCAGTAGAGAAGTGTTCCCTTTTTTCTCCACATCCATGCCAACATCACTGGTCTTCGGATTTGGTGATATGGGCTAATCTTACTGGAGTTAGATGATATCTCAAAGAAGTTTTGATGTGGATTTCTCTGATGATTAAAGATGATGAGCATTTCTTCTTATGTCTGTAGGCTGTGCGCCTGTCTTCTTCAGAGAAGTTTCTCATCAAGTCCCTTGCCCAGCCTGCGATGGGATCACTTGTTCTTTTCTTGCTTATACGTTTGAGTTCTCTGCAGATTCTTGTTATTAAACCTTTGTCAGAGACATAACCTGCAAATGTCTTCTCCCATTCTGAAGGCTATTTGCTTGCTTTACTCACTGTGTTCTTGGCTGTGCAGAAGCTTTTTAGTTTGATCAGATCCCAGTAGTGTATTTTTGAAGCTGCTTCAATTGCCTGGGGAGGTCCTCCTCATAAAATACTTGCCCAGACTGATTTCTTCAATGGTTTTCCCTGCACTCCATTCTAGTATTTTTATAGATTCGTGTCTTAAGTTTAAATCTTTAATCCAGTGAGAGTCTATCTTGGTGAAAGGTGTGGGTCCTGTTTCAGTCTTCTACAGGTTGCCAGCCAGTTCACCCAGCAACATTTGTTAAATTGGGAATCTTTCCCCCACTGAATGTTTTTAATTGGCTTGTCAAAGATCAAATAATGGTTAGTAGCTGAATTCATCTCTTGGTTCTCTATTCTGTTCCAGACATCTACTTCTCTGTTTTTGTGCCAGTACCATGCTATTTTGATCACTATCGATTTATAGTATAGTCTGAGGTCTAGTAGCATGATTCCTCCTGCTTTGTTTTTATTTCTGAGTAATGTCTTTGCTATTCGAGGTTTTTTCAGATTCCATATAAAACAAAGTATTATTTTCTCAAGATCTTTAAAGTATGATAGTGGAGCTTTAATAGGGATCGCATTAAATCGTATATTGCTTTGGGTAGTATGGACATTTTAACAATGTTGATTCTTCCCATCCATGAGCATGGTATGTTTTTCCATTTGTTAACATTTTCAGCTATTTCTTTTCTTAGAGTTTCATAGTTCTCTTTATAGAAAACTTGCATGTCCTTTGTTAGATAAACTCTCAAATATTTCATCTTCTTTGGCACTACTGTGAATGGAATTTGGATTTAGCAGACATCTGCAGAACATTTCATCCCAACAAAACTGAATACACATACTTCTCATCAGCCCATGGTACATACTGCAAAATCAATCACATCTTACGTCACAAGTCTAACCTCAGTAAATTTAAAAAAATAGAAATTATTCCTTGCATCTTCTCAGACCACCATGGAATAAAAGTTCAACTCAGTAACAACAGGAATCTGCATACTCATACAAAAACATGTAAATAATCTTATGCTGAATGATAGCTGGGTCAGAGATGAGATTAAGAAGGAACTTGCCAAATTTTTGGAACAAAACGACAATGAAGACATGAATTATCAGAACCTCTGGGATACCACAAAGGCAGTCCTAAGAAGGAAATTTATAGCACTGCAAGCCTTCCTGAAGAGAACGGAAAAAGAGGAAGTTAACAACTTAATGGGACATCTCAAGCTACTGGAAAAGGAAGAACATTCCAACTCCAAACCCAGTAGAAGAAAAGAAATAACCAAAATTAGAGCAGAATTAAATAAAATTGAACACTAAAGAATTATACAACAGAACAATAAATCAAAAAGTTGTTTTATTGAAAAGGTCAATAAAATAGATAAACCTTTGGCTAACCTAACCAGGAAAAAAAAAAAGAGTAAAATCTCTAATCTCATTAATCAGAAATGACAAAGATGAAACTAACCAGAAAAAAAAGTAAAATCTCTAATCTCATCAAACAGAAACGACAAAGACGAAATAACAACAGACTGCTCAGAAATTCAAAAAATTCTTAATGAATATTACCAGAAACTTTATTCTCAGAAATAGGAAAATCTGAAGGAGATTGACCAATATTTGGAAGCATGTCACCTTCCAAGACTTAGCCAGAATCAAGTGGAAATGTTGAACAGGCCAATATCAAGTTCTGAAATAGCATCAACCATAGGAAATTTCCCTAGAAAGAAAAGCCCGGGACCAGATGGCTTCATGTCAGAATTCTACCAAACCTTTAAAGAGGAACTAGTACCTATATTACTCAACCTGTTCCAAAATGTAGAAAAAGAAGGAAGACTACCCAACACGTTCTATGAAGCAAACATCACCCTGATCCCCAAACCAGTAAAAGATCCAACAAGAAAAGAAAATTATAGAACAATATCACTAATGAATATTGATGCAAAAATATTCAACAAGATCCTAATAAACAGAAACACATCAAACAAATTATTCATCATGACCAAGTTGGTTTTATCCCAGGGTCTCAAGGCTGGTTCAATACCTGTAAATCTATAATTCAGCACATAAACAAATTAAAAAACAAAGACCATCTGATTCTCTCAATTGATGCAGAAAAAGCTTTTGATAATATCCAGAATACCTTCATGATCAGAACACTTAAGAAAATTGGTATAGAAGGGACATTTCTTAAACTGATAGAGGCCATCTACAGCAAACCAACAGCCAATATCATATTGAATGGAGTTTAATTGGAATCATTTCCACTCAGATCAGGAACCAGACAAGGCTGCCCATTGTCCCCACTGCTCTTTACCATTGCAATGGAAGTTTTAGCCATTGCAATTAGGGAAGAAAAGGTGAACAAGGGTATCCATATATGGTCAGGAGAGATCAAACTTTCACTCTTCACAGATGATATGATTGTGTATCTGGAAAACACTAGGGAATCTACTACAAA